>QOCX01000385.1:164245-189394 GCA_005959815.1 Sarcophaga bullata | reverse complement strand
CTGGGGTTGATTCCGTTGCACCTGAAGTTGATTCCGTTGAACCTGGAGTTGATTCCGTTGAACCTGGAGTTGATTCCGTTACACCTGGAGTTGATTCCGTTGCACCTGGAGTTGATTCCGTTACACCTGGAGTTGATTCCGTTACACCTGGAGTTGATTCCGTTACACCTGGAGTTGATTCCGTTGCACCTGGTGTTTGTTCCGTTGCACCTGGTGTTTGTTCCGTGGCACCTGGTGGTGGTTCCGTAGATCCTGGTGTTGGTTCCGTGGCCCCTGGTGATGGTTCCGTAGGTGTTGGTATTGGTTTCGTAGCTCCTGGTGTTGGTTCCGTGGCACCTGGTGTTGTTTCCGTAGCTCCTGGTATTGGTTCCGTGGCACCTGGTATTGGTTCCGTGGTACCTGGTGTTGGTTCAGTGGCACCTGGTGTTGTTTCCGTCGTTGAAGTTGTCGGACCACAGTTTTTTATTGTTATGGTATCATCATTATTACAATCATCGCCGTCACATTCATAGCAGCGTAAACTGTCGCCTTTAAGTAAAAACAAATATTTTTTTCAATATCAATACCGTTTATAGTCAGTCAATTTACTATATAAGGTTGCGTGATCAAACCTCAGCTGTGGCTTGTTAAAAATACAAAAAAATAAAAAAGTTTCTTCCACGTTCACTTCATGGGTCACGTCAGACTACGCACCTGACTATGTCATAGCATATGAAAAACGATAAAAAAATTTACAAAAAAAAAAAATAAGAAAGAAAACTAAAAACAAAAATTTACAATTTAATTAATTTTTTTTTTAATATAAAATGAAATTCATGTTGGCGGTTGTTTTATTTTATTTTATTTTTTTTTTTCATTAAGTTTTTTTTTATCAATTCCAATTCAAATTCCAATTCAAATTCCAATAATGATTATAATATAATATCACTAAAGTCTTGCATGTTTTTTTTTAAAGCAAATCACAGTGTGTTCTAATAAATTAGTATTAGCGTTGAGTATCCTACTGCCTAATAGGAAGTAGGAGTAAGAAATCTATTAAATTTTCCAACGAAAAAAATTATCGATTCGGGAATAACTACAGAAGAGTTGGATTAAAAGTTCAGTCAATGTTATGTGAAGAAGCGTTGCGTGTGAAGAAAGAAATCGTGCTTTAAACCATCGTACTCCGTTACAAGGATCTATAGAACAATTGTCTAATAGTTGTTATTGTTTATTGCAAATAACATAAACACAGGAATAACAAACTATGCAATTGTTGTTGTTCGAGCAAGTTGTGAACAGTGAACAGTTACACACAAAATTGTAAGAATAATAAAGAATTTAATTAAAACTGAACACAAATTTATTTTTATTTTTATTGTAATCTACAAGCTCATATTTCAAAACGTTTTTATCTTTTAAAAACGTAACAAACTAGAAACTTAATATTTCATTAGTTTTTATGTATTTATTGTATTTAATTAAATTAAATGAATATTTTATTTAAAAATATTTAAAACAATTGTTATTTCTTTTTAATTGATATTTTCATTTTTCTTTTTAATTTAAAATTTTTAAATATTTTTATCAAATATTTTATTATAATTTTTGACTTTTTTTTTCTACATAATTATACAATTTTTTTAAATTTGTTTCTGCTTGTTTCGAAATAAATAGTTTTGGTTTAATACTTTTCTGATTATTTTATTAATTTTTTTTTATTTTATAAACTTAGTTTTTGTTCTTTGGTTTTAATACCTCTTGTATGTCCGATTAAAGCCACCAATAAGATTAAATAAATTATTTTCATTTTTAAATAAATAAAAATTTAAAAAATATAATGTTTTTTGATTTAATTTTTTTCGTAAAAAAATTTCCTTCTGCACAATTTCTATTTTGTATTCCCGTTAATTTTAAAGATCATTGCGATACGACTTTCAATTGGTAACTAATAATTAAATGAGTGTTAACATGGCTTTTGATCAGTTTTTTTGCATTTCCGATTTAGTCCTTTAGATTCAATTGACATTGCCACCCGCATTCTGCCCCCTCTTTGGTTAATTGACCGATTGTGATTATGATTCGGATTTTATTGTATTTTTTTTTCGTGGTGCTGTTACTGAGATCAATAAATAATAAAATATATGCCTATGCATGTACTGTATCGATTCATATTAAATATGAAAACAAAATGTAGACAAAGAAAAAAAAATCACCCAAAAAATAATTTGTTTTTCTTCTTTTTTTTTTTTTGTTTTAGATTAAAAAGGTTTACTTATTATTCATTTGAAAATTTATTTATAAACACATTAAGCAATAAATTTAACAATAATAATAATGAAAGTCAAATAATATTCCAATTCATTTCTGAAAAAATGATTTCCACCACGTTGTAAACAAAGAAATTTTTTTAAGCTTGCAAGAGAAACGAATGCTTTATGCACTTATGGTCATAAACTTCCGCTCCTATCTCAATATTTGTTATTGGCCCCTTTGTATTATGCAGAATGGGCTCTGTTTTAACGGCGTATATAGCCAATAGCATACGTAGGTATAGTTGTCGACAGTATCTTAGGATTCGATAGGTCACATGCTCGTAATTGGCGAAAACATATACATACTTAATCGTTTAGCCTCATTTAAAAAGATCTCCATCAGCGTAATAAGTTCTTAAATGAAACATTAAGAGGGCCTTGTCCAGATAGAGAACCATTTCTGCTATTTAGGCAAAATTGTAACCAAAATCGACATGTCCAGCGAAGGCAAAAAACTCGGCAGACCTTTTGTTAATTAAAAACTCATAAATTTAAAATCTGCTCTGACTGTCAAGTTTGAAATGTTGCACGCAATGCTATACATAAAAGGCTGTCGCGATAGGTTGTGATAAATGATTCTTTAGGAGCACAAGAGCGGGGTAAATGGGGTCTCTGGTTCTCTTGTGTCGTTCCACTGTATATTGGAGAGTTTTGGAGACAATTAGCCGGAAGGAACTCCAACGTTAGGTGTAAAAATGTGTTTCTCCACACAAAAAGACCACAAAAGTATAGATTGCTGTATGGCTATGCGATCAGAACGGACGAATCAAAAATGAAGGTGGAAACAAGGCGTATATCTTTCACGGATCTTTGAAAGGAATACATATTTCAACTACTTTTTATATATTATGAGCACTTTTTATTTGTTTTGTTACAAAAAATATCAACACAAAGATTAAGTACCTTTACTGTATTGGATGATGTAGAAAAGAGAATTGTGAAAAAAATCTCTTTTGAATCATTAAGCATACAAAAGCTAAACAGACAAAAGCTGTCTTTTCTAACGTAAAGACCAAAAAAATTACTCAATTTCACTGCAAAAAAAAAAAGAAAAAAAAATCGAAAAGTACCGACATTTGTATTTGTTTAGAAATAATATTTTATGGATCCATTAATAATATCAAGTGTTTTAAACGATATCAGAGGAGTTTTTCTCCCTCCACGGATTCTTAAGAATTTATTTTTTTTTGTCTACAATTGTTCAGCGTCTATCTGATAGCGTTATCTTCATAAGTGATAATAATAATATGCGAGTAAAAATATCTGCTAATATATTTAAATTATTTAACTTTGTTATGGTGAATTAGAAATACATTTTAATTTGATGCTTTTGCTATTAAGTGACTAAGAAGTTGTAGTTATCCAGATGCGCAGGCAATAGTTATTAGGGTCTTAAAGCTTTCTTAATTTGTGGGCTTCATAAATTATGAATTTTTCTTTGTACGTTAAGCAGTATTTTGAAAATAATGAATTGAACGAAATTATAAAATACATCATTAATATTTTACGGTTTTTGTTATTATCAATAATAAGAACAACAATAACAATAATAATCAGCTTAATTTAATAGCATTTCCTCGGCTATTATTAATATGAGAACTTCCAAAAATTCTCTTAAAATTTTACCATTATAATAACGTTTAAGAATATCTCTTAGAACAATTGTTTTAAGAATATTGTACGGTAAGTCCAACTGAACTATATTATTAAACCAACTAGACCCAGTGTGCTTCGCTACTTATTCATCAACATACCTGTTAGCGCTGTTGGCTATGGTATTCAACTGTTGTCAGTTGAGTTGATTTGACCATAAAGTTTCGAAATAAAAATTCTACTCTTGCCTCCTTATCAGTTAACAAACGAACGCGAGTGCTACTTCGTTGTATTGCTTTAGATTAAAATGGTCTACCAATATATATTTTCTTACTTTATATTTTAGTCGAACGATTTAACGTTATGGTAACATGGTTGTTATCTATACTTTGTTTTATAGCAAATACTGTTAAATTGACAGTTATTTTGAAATATTTAATATGCTGTTCATAAAAAACCGAATTATATATGAAACAATAACGCCCAGAATTTATTTCAATTTGTCGATAATGCAGTTTTCAGTATAACATTATTTTCCAGCTAAACTGTTTATTGGTCTATTTTTTATTCTCGTAAAAATAACAATAGTCGTCCTATAGTTTCCCATCATTTATTTCTCTTCTCCATCCAGCATACGTATACGAAATTCGTATTGGGTATACGCAACTATACTGCCTTCTGTTTCCTCCAAGACTATTGCCTTAGAAACTTGTCAACAAGGGCAATTCCCTTTTCAGCACTTGATATGCACGTCTGGGTAAATGTACAGTGATTCGAACATTTGTTATTAGTTTCCTTCATTTGAAAAATCAATTCCTCCATTTCCATGCTCATTAACATGTAACATGCCTCAAGTCTTTCACAACTGCTTCAACAACGTGGTTTATTTAGCATATTGGATACACGCGTCACGTAAAAGTTTAAATAGATTTTTTTTAAAACTATGTGTACATTGTGGTGTAGGGTATCATAAAGTCGGACTTGTTTTTCTTTTATTAATATATACACACGTTCATATCATATTTATACATATTTACATGAAACTAATTATTGTTGTAAAATTAGAACGAAAGAGAGATAGAAAATAAAATGGAATTTAAATTAAAATTTTAACAAAAATTGCAACAAGTAGCGCAGCGATGGAAAGTTGAAACATTGAACTGGAATTGCACAAATCACCAACACAAGGCTTGCAAGAATCTGCTTCAATGTTATCGATTAGATCGGCAATCGCTTCACAGGCTGATTTATCTGTTGTATGGCCACACAACCCTTTTGATGTTTAACTTTACCGTCGTCTGTAATAGCGAAAGAGAGAGAGAGAGCGACAGGGAAAGAGATAGTATGATAGATTTTTATTCACAATGGAAGAGTAATTAAAATTGGCGAAACTTCTTACCTTTATAATTAACGGAGTAACAACTGTAGCTTACATCGCTGTTAGTATCGCGACGTGTGCGTGAGATACGTCGGTAATTGTTAATAAGTGTGGCTGATGCAGAAACAGATCGTTTTTGATGGGATTTTGTTTCGGTAGCTTGAGAAAGTGATTCTGGTGCTCCTGGTGCTGGTTCCGCGGGACCTGGTGTTGGTTCCCGCGGACCTGGCGTTGGTTCCGCGAGCAACTGGTGTTGGTTCCGCTGGACCTGGTGTTGGTTCCGCGGGACCTGGTGTTGGTTCCGCGGGACCTGGTGTTGGTTCCGCGGGACCTGGTGTTGGTTCGGCGGGACCTGGAGTTGGTTCCGCGGGACCTGGTGTTGGCTCCGCGGGACCTGGTGTTGGTTCCGCTGGACCTGGTGTTGGTTCCGCTGGACCTGGTGTTGGTTCCGCGGGACCTGGTGTTGGTTCCACGGGACCTGGTGTTGGTTCGGCGGGACCTGGTGTTGGTTCAGTGGCACCTGGTGTTGGTTCCGTAGTACCTGATGTTGGCTCCGTAGCTCCTGGTGTTGGTTCTGTACCACCTGGAGTTGCTTCCGTAGCACCTGTTGTTGGTATCGTAGCACCTGTAGTAGGCTCCGTGGCACCTGGTATTGGTTCCGTGACACCTGGCGTTGGTTCCGTCTCACCTGGTGTTGGTTCCGTAGAACCTGTGGGTGGCACCGTAGCAGCTGTTGTTGATTGCGTAGCACTTGGTGTTGTTTCTGTCGTTGAAGTTGTCGTCGACGGTCCACAGTTCTCTATTACTATGGTATTATCATTATTGCAATCATCGCCGTCACATACATAGCAGAGTAAATTGTCCCCTTTAATTAAAACAAATATTTTTTTCAATATCAATGCCGTTTAAAGTTTTAAAAACGTATGTCAGTTTACTACAATTTCGTAACTAAACCTCAGCTTTGGCTTATTAAAAATACGAAAGAATAAAAACAGTTTCTCCCATGTTGATTTCATGGGTCATGACTACGCACCTGACTATTGTAGCATATGAAAAACGATAAAAAAATTTACAAAAAAAAATAAGGAAGAAAACTAAAAACAAAAATTTACAATTTAATTAATTTTTTTTTAATATAAAATGAAATTCATGTTGGCGGTTGTTTTATTTTATTTTTTTTTTTTTTTTTGTTCATTAAGTTTTTTTTATCAATTCCAATTCAAATTCCAATTCAAATTTCAATAATGATTGTAATATTATATCATAATCATTTTCAAATTGTATTTGCCATTTAATTTAAGATAGTTCTTAAGATAGTATGCGAGCGAGTCTATAAGACGCAGATACAAGCGCATGAAAACTAACCTAATGCAAGTCAAAAAAAAAAACTGTTGTTCAGACTTTTTACTGCACACTTTTTGCTGCTATAAGATGGTGCGCTATTTGCTTTAAAGCATGCACCTTCATTCTGTCGAAACTTATTTTTATTTGTTCTATTTATTGGTTACATCGATTATACCCAACTGGCACTTAAGATAGTAGCGCTAATAGGACTATTTTAAACTGAAAGATGGCGATTAATGACATGACCAGATAGTTGTCAGAAAGCGATCGAAAATGAACAGCTATAGCTTGGAAATCACAGGACCATTGAAAATTAGATCGCATAGAACGCTATGGGATAACGACACTATAGGCAACTGTCTATTAAACCTGAATCAGTGTGAATTGAGTAGATTTGATGGCCTAGCAGCGTGCTCGACTTTACAGTTGCATTGTCGTTGACAGTTTATCAAAAAATACAGTGTGTTCTAATAAATTCATAGCGTACTTGGGTGTCCTACTGCCTAGTAGTCGTGTTCGGAAGTTTTAAAATAGATTTCGAAGCTCCGGACTATACGTGAGAAATCTATTCCATTTTTGATCGAAAAATATAATCGATTCGGGAATAACTACAAAAAGAAAATGCTGGGACGAAGTGACAACTTTGGAACAAAACCGGTAGGATATACTGTTTCTTATAGAAATAACGGGAACATATGAATAATAATTATAATCATTAATAATAATGAGTTGGAATATACCAACTGAGCTTGCAGATCACGTTACAGTCTAGTTTAATAAAGTAGATACGCGGGTGAGTTCACAACGATGTTGCAAGCGTTTAAATCCGACTAAAATGAGACAGCAATGATCCTGGGTTGTTTCTATTTAGAATATTTCGAATATTTCATTAGTTTTTAAGTAATTTATTTGTATTTAATTAAATTAAATAATATTTTATTTAAAAATATTTAAAACAATTGTTATTTCTTTTTAATTGATATTTTCATTTTTTTTTTTAATTTAAAATTTTTAAATATTTTTATCAATATATTTATTATAATTTTTTAATTTTTTTTCTACATAATTATACATTTTTTTTTAAATTTGTTTCTGCTTGTTTCGAAATAAATAGTTTTGGTTTTAATATCTTTTCTGATTATTTTATTTATTTTTTTTTTATTTTACAAATTTAGTTTTTATTCTTTGGTTTTAATACCTCTTGTATGTCCGATTAAAGCCACCAATAAGATTAAATAAATTATTTTCATTTTTAAATAAATAAAAATTTAAAAAATATAATGTTTTTTGATTTAATTTTTTTCGTAAAAAAATTTCCTTTTGCACAATTTCTTTTTTGTATTCGCGTTAATTTTAAAGATCGTTACGATACGACTTTCAATTGGTAACTAATAATTAAATGTGTGTTAACATGGCTTTTTATCAGTTTTTTTTTTGCATTTCCGATTTAGTTCTTTAGATTCAGAGCACTTCTGCCCCCCTCTTTGGTAAATTGGTAATATTTGTAAGATAAAACTCGCCGATTGTGATTATGACTCGGATTTTATTGTATTTTTTCTTGGTGCTGTGACTAAGATCAAAAAATAATAAAATATATACCTATGTATGTACTGTATTCATACATATGTACATACCTATTAAATGAACACAAAATGTAGACAAACAATATTAGAAAAAAAGAAAAAAAAAATATCACCAAAAAACAAATTGTTTTTTTTTTTTTTGATTTTTTTCTGGTTTTAGATAACAAAAGTTTATTTATTATTCATTTGACAATGTATTTATAAACACATTAAACAATAAATTTTACAATAATAATAATGAAAGACAAATAATATTCCAATTCATTTCTGAAAAAATGATTTCCACCATGTTGTAAACAAAGAAAAGAATGGAGAAAAGAATGGATTTTCAATTTTTACTCAATTTGCAATATTTGTTACTGACCCATTCGTATTATGCAGTTTGGGATCTTTTTTAAAGGCGTATGAAGCTATCTATATATGCCTATATTCCGATATATAGTTGTCGACAGTATCCTAGGATTCGATAGGCCACGTGCTCATAATTGGCGAAAACATATGCATACTTCGTTTTGCCCCATTTAAAAAGATCTTCATCAGCGTAATAAGTTCTAAAAATGAAATTTCTTAAATGAAACATTAAGAGGGCCTTGTCCAAATAGAGAACCATTTTTGCTATCTAGGCAAAATTGTAACCAAAAGCGACATGTCGAGCAAAGGCATATCACATATGTACATAGAACTCGGCAGACCTTTTATCAGATAAAAACTCACAAATTTAAAATCTGCTCTGGCTGTCAAGTTTGAATTGTTGTGCAAAAGGCATATCTCATACATAGAGTTCGGCAGACCTTTTGTCAATTAAAAACTCATAAATTTAAAATCTGCTTAGCCTAGCTTTATGGCTGCCATAATAAGGGAAAATCAAGCAAAGTAAGAATAGAAAGTAACTGGAAATGGAAGAGGTTCAATTAAACAAACTTCATTTCATAAAATTTCTTAAATTTTTTCATCATCAATAACCGTGCGTGGTTGATAAGATCGAGTTAATCAAAGTTTAACTGATGTTAACAATTAATTCGTAACAATTAATTCATGCACGAAATGTGCAAATTTCTTTATTGAATGGAAAATATTGTGTGTGAGTTAATCTGGTGCTAAAGAGCTGATTAGCAATTTTATTGATGAGGTATACAAATATTTGACCAAATAAAGGTATTCAAATATGGACATGCATAGTTGCTTGATTTAGATTTTTTATTTAAACACTAAAGAGCGTTAAATAACTTTTAAATTATGCATGATATGAACAATGAACAATTGCGTATAATAAAGTAAATAAATGAATTATTAAATGAATTTTGTAAATTATCTCTTATCATTGAGAAAATATATAGGCCTGGTCAATTAGTTACTATTTTTTATTTTTGCAATCAATTTCATTTTATTCTGAAGTGTTTCTTCAATAACATCTTGAAAACACAAAAAAAGCAAAGAAACAAATAAATAAAACATAAAAGTAAACAATAACGGTATTTATTTTAAAGGGGTCAGTAGGTCACATTGATTTTGTATTATAAAGTATAAGCCGGAGTATTTCGTATTGCTTAGGCTTGCTCTAAATGGTGTAAATATCCGGATTTTTTTACATGCTACAATGCTACAACAGTAGCATTCTGAAGAGCATAAGAAAGGATTTCAATGTTTGTTATGCCGATAGAAGTGCAACAGCGGGGAGAATGGGCTTCGCTCCAAAGTACTCCCAAGTCCAAAGTTCTCACGTGTGGTTGCCCAGTTTGAAATGTTGCTCGCAATGCTATACATAAAAGACTTTGTAGCGATAGGTCGCGATAAATGATTCATTAGGAGCACAACAGCGGAGTGAATGGGGTCTTCTTTCCAAAGTCGCTCTGGTTCTCTCGTGTCTTTCCACTCTATGTTGGCGAGTTTTGGACACAGTTAGCCGGAAGGAACTCCAGCGCAAGGTGTAAAAATTTGTTTTTCTACACAAAAAGACCACAAAAGTATAGATTGCTGTATGGCTATGCGATCAGAACGGACGAATCAAAAATGAAGGTGGAAACAAGGCGTATATCTTTCACGGATCTTTGAAAGGAATACATATTTCAACTACTTTTTATATATTATGAGCACTTTTTATTTGTTTTGTTACAAAAAATATCAACAAAACGATAAACTACCTTTACTATACTATATTGGATGATGTAGAAAAAAGAATTGTGAAAAAAATCTCTTTTGAATCATCAAATGTCAAAATGACATTTTCTAACGTAAGGACTCAATTTCACAGCAAAAAAAAAAAACCAAATAATAATAATAATAATAAATCAAAAAGTACCGAGATTTGTAAAATAATATAATATTTTATGGGACCATTAATAATATCAAGTGTTTTAATTCGTTTAATTATCTACTTCCAGTGCTATTAAACGATATCAGAGAAGTTTTTTTCGTCTTTTCTTAGGAATTAAAGTTTTTTTTCTTTCTTTTCTACTAAAACTTGTACATTTTTATTAATGAAACCTTTTATTATCGTTATATGATGGCTGTTAGTATTCGCAAAAATTCACATTAGCAAGGGGGGCCCACAATTTTTAGGCGTCTATCTGATAAGTGTTATCTGTATAAGTGATAATAATAATTTAAAATAAATATATGCGAGTGAAAAGATCTGCTAATATATTTAAATTATTTAACTTTGTTATGGTGAATCAGAAATACATTTTAATTTGATGCTTTTGCTATTAAGTGACTAAGAAGTTGTAGTAATCCAGATGCGAAAACAATAATTATTAGGGCCCAAAAGCTTTCTTAATTTGTGGGCTTCATAAATTATGTATTTTTCTTTGTACTTTAAACAATATTTTAATTTATTGCTTTGTATTGATTACTTATTTCAATTTACCTGGAAATAATTAATTGAACAAAATTTTAAAATACAAAATTATTTTTTGCTTTACGTTTCCGTCATAGGTATAATCAGCTTAATTTATTAGCACTTCCTCGGATGTTATTGAGACGAGAACTTCCAGGAATACTCTTTAAATGTTATCATAATCATAACAACTAATAATACCTCTTAAAATAATTGTTTTAAGAATATTATACGGTAAGTCCAACTGAACTAAATTATTATTAGACTAACTAGACCCGGTGTGCTTCGCTACTTATTCATCAACGTATTTATAATGCAAATAGAGTTTCTTTCACCTCTGTAACCTAATCTAGTCTAATACAGTTCGCTTTAAAATCTTACATAGGCTAAATAATAAAAAGGCATTTGAAACGATATAGATTTATTGAATTTGATTGTAAAATCCATTTTTTGTTTCACCACACATTATATAAGTTTCTATAAAGAATTCTGTGATCATATGGCATTTGCGATTAATTCCGTTCTATATTCCGTTATTTTTCTTTTGAAAAAAGTTGTATTATTAGATGCTTATATGGATACTGATAAACTTTGAAGAGAATTCTAAGAAATTCGCTCTAATCAAACATAGTCCAGGATGTTATAGTAAATAATGCTGATTAACGTTATAGCGGAAACATATAACGTTGGCGTTAAATTTAATTTTATTATTGCAATAATTTCCAATTAAATTTTAGAAATTAGCAATGCCCAGCAACATTATATTGTGTATTCATTGCGTTCAACAGTTCAATATTCCAAGATATTCAAATTGATATTAAATCCGCACAAAGTTTCCATTTCTTGTTTGTCAATATATTCTCACCACTTATAGTAAAACTAGAATATGCCCCTCATATTCGAAATTGATAGAAGCTTTTTTAAACTTTTAATACTTTTGAAAGTATATTTTTTTTAAATATATTTTGTTGTGGCATATTTATTTTAAAGAACCTCGATACGATTGCCTCTAATGTTTAGACAACTTTAAGTCATGGATTAATTCAAAACGTGATAAGGAAGTGTACACAGTAGCAGATATAGTCCGGAGGTAAACAATAAATTGCCTTTTGTTTATTATGCGAGTAGTAATAATTATTTAATAAATCTATACAATATGGGGAATACATTAAAGCTGAAAGTTTTTCAATTAATACGTATCTTAATTTTAAATTTGTCTTAGTCTAGAAATTAATGTGCTGGCTTGCGTCCAGTCCGTAATTGAAACTACAGCTCAGACGTGGCACAAAACGAAATATGAAAAAATATTTCCTCGATGACTTTCCCTCCAGAATTTTCTGGCGAAAACTCTGGATGTATTTCTCATAAGCTGTACTGTGCAGTATTACAAGCGAAGTATAGTCAGTAAACGAAAAAAAGAAACGATCACACGTGATATTTATGTTCACATGACTAAATCGCATACGAAAATTGATATTTTTTTATAGATCAAGTATTTTAAATTACTTTGTAGCTTATCAGGTAATTAATTATCAGTTAATAATAAATTAATTAAACATAATATTGGTAATAAAGGCTATCGCTTTAGTGTGCCATGATTGAATCATGTAAAGTGACTGATTTCCTGGGGCCCAATTAAATAAAGAACAGTGATCAAGCGTTTGAGCTATTGCAAAGGGTAGAACGAAACGATTGACAGGGTTATAGAGAATTTTTTCCTATTTTTTTTTTATCAAATAACCAAAGATCTGTTTGTAATATATCGGAATACGTATATTGGTTGCAATTTAAAAATTTCTTGGAAATTATTAAAAAAAAAATTTATAAAGGAAGTGACTAAAATCCACTTCAGTTTTGTTTCTTTTGTTATAAACTGTTGATAAAATGCAAGAATAAAGACAAAATTTCTGAAATATCTATACTCTTATGGCTTTATCTGCCGTCAATAATAATGATAATGTCATAAATTAGCTCAGCTAATATTTTGAAACAATAAAGGGGTCTATTGTGAGAAATGAAAATAAGTTTTCCCTGTAAATTTCCTAGAAAAGAAATTTCATATGCGATAAATTCTGTTTTTGGGATTCACATGATACACCGGTTAACAAAGTTTTTTTTTTTTTTTGACGACAAATTATTAAACCGAAACCAGTTAACGTCCTAAAGAGGTTGAGGCGAAACTTTATAGGAATATCCTATATAGACCAACGACTGTACAAAAATCGTATGGCCATAGTACTCTAGCACTTCTACATGACAATAATAACGTACCACAATGATGTTTGCTTGGTGAAGTACTGCTTGACCTGCTTTTTTCTTGCGGCGGTTCGCCAAGATGGCATTTTAATATTAATTTCTGCACATAGATATTCCTGTTGTCAAGCGATATATTCTTTGCAAATAGTTTTGTTGTCTAGTGTAGTACATTTGAAATAAATAGTAATAAAAAACGAGTTTTATTGATCTTTTCCTTAATTGTAGACCACACCCTTGCAAATAAAATAAAACAATAATTATGGCATTAAACAATTGTTGACAATTTGTTCAACTTTAGAAATCCAAAGAACAAGCACTGATAGAACATAATGAAAATATCATTTCATATATAAAGAAAAAATAGTTGCTTCTTTCTTCTTTCTGATTCTCATGTCAGTTTGTTAAAGCAAAGATTCTGGGACTTTAGAGTATACCACCCTAGTTCGCAAAGGCCTATCATGCTTGTCATTACGTTGCATATGCTCCTTTATTATTGAAAAATGTGGACAGTGCTCTGATTATTCAGTTCTAAAACATCAGCTTCACGTAACTTGTTTTGACATATTAAACTTCAACCGATGACAATTGAAGGCCTTCAAAAAGTCTGGATTTACAAATGCTGAATGAGTAATTTGATTGACTAAATTACCATCAGTACCAGTACCACTTAGAGTGGTGGCAAATGGTTAGAATTCGGCCACGTTAGGCGATAAAAGTCTTTTAGTTAAAGACACTCATTACAGTTTTTATAAAATGTTTGTCTAATTAAAAGCAAACCAAGAACATTAATTTAAAGGTTTTAAAAAAAATTATAAAGACCTTGCCATACGATTTTGTATACCTTTTTCTAATTTCTATTTCCAGTAATAGACCAATCGATAGTAATAATTAACATTGTTTTTCAATGTTGTTTATTTTATAATTTATTTTCTTTTGTTTTTTCATGGAATAGTTATCATAGATAAAATATGCCCTTTGCCATCATAACGTAGTATTCAATATTTTATACAGAACTCTTATCTCCATAGACAAACTGAAAATAATATAAAAAAACAAAAAAATTATATAAAAATGTTAACAACACAAGTATTTTATAGTGATGCAATATTCTCGATAATATGCCAATCGTGTTAACAAATTACGAACATTTTTCCTTTGGCTGTAAACAAACAAGACTTATCGTTTTCATGCAATTGAAAATCGATACCGAGCAATATGTTGAGAATTTCAATTGATTTCATGTTATTACTGCCATAAAGTATGCTGTAATATTTTTCATTTTCATTTTTACACAAACAAAAAACAAAACTCATATAAACAAAAAACATACACACACAGGGCGTATGAATAACATGAATAAGTGATTTTCCATGTCAATAGCTTTAATACTCATACGCTTGGTTTGTTTACACAAATAATCCCTATGTATGGGTGAGTGTAAGCGTATGATTGATTTTTTGTTTTTCTTTCGCATGGTGGTGAATTGCTTTTTGTTTGCTTTGTTTGCATTATTATATGCCATTGAAGGTGGTCTGTCTCTCTTTACATTTCTTTTCTTTGTTCTTTCTCTGTCTCTCTTTCTCTTTCATAATGAATTTACTTTCTTGTTTGGATTTGTTATAACAAATTGACGTGCGTGTATAAGTGTAAACATTTCGTATTGTATTGTTGGTCTTCTCTGTTTAAGTGGGGATATAGCTCAGTGGTAGAGCATTCGACTGCAGATCGAGAGGTCCCCGGTTCAAACCCGGGTGTCCCCTTTGTAGACTTTTTTTTTATTTTTTAAAATATTTTTAATAAAGTTACATGCTTAATTTTCTTAAAGTCTCCTTTTTTGAAAAGATTGTGAATAACTGTACTGTTTCGGCGATAGGGGCTCTGTTGAATATAAGCCAGCTGCATATGGTAATGAAGAGCAGAGTTTTGGAGGTAATATTAGTTAGAATAATAGAAGGCAAATCAAACTCGAGATTCATCGAGATTTATTGTTATTTGACAGTTCCACTTTAAACTGTTCTTTGAAGGGACCTGAAAAATGCATCCCAGCGAAACTTCAAACCTTTAAAATGTATACGAATGGGTCAAGAATAGTTAGAAGGTCAGAAGCTGGGATATTCGGGTGAAATATTAGAAACTCAAAGAGAAGTTGATGATATCTTCCAAGTCAAGGCCTATAACATAGAAAGATGTCTTCAATTCGACTTCGGTAAGAAAGGATAGAACATAGCAGTACAATATGACAGTCAGACTACTATCCTGCACTCGGTTCATATGAGTTTGGTTCGAAAAATATCCGGTAGCACCTGCGGAAGAACAATAAAACGGCAAACGAAGTTCTGAGGATATGAGCTAGCTAGCTCACTGTTGATAGGAACAGAAACTTTCTATAGAGTAAGGGTTTACTAGGCGGAAAATAAGATGAGTAAAGGCACAGGCTATTCCCAAAACACATGAATTTCAGGTTTTATTGGATTTTAACTTTTGTTGCATAAATATTATGTGAAGAGATTAGAGTCATTCAGCAGAATATCTTGAAATGACCTGAGGACAGTAATGGGTTCTAAAGAAACCATGGAACCCTCGAGGGTTCCAATTTTATTTGGGAATCCTTTTCTCTGCATCAGTCGTTCATAGCAATGTTACTGGAAAAGATATTTCTCCGTTTTAATACGATTCCAGTGAATACAAAAATAATCGAAACAGTGTCTAAGGACTAGTAGGTCTCTTATTAGTTCAAAAAAAGTATTGATACAGACACAGTAGTAATTAAAATTTTAGATTTTTTTTATTTTATTTTATTGTTTTTCAAAAAACGTTTATAAATTTTTAAACATAAAAATATTTAACGATAAACTTATAAAATACAACTAAATTAATAGTAAAATTAAGTTTCAAGAATAAACAAAAAAAGTTTTCTTTTTTTTATGACGTAAAAAATAAAAAAAAAAATTAATTCGAATTGTTTTGTTTGTAGAATGGAATGGCATCCTACAAATAATAGGTTTTTCGTGTTTGTCACTCAAAGGAAATTAAAAAGAAATTGTTCTTGTACAGAGACATTTGGAATTTCGTGCATTTTAAAAATTTCGAAATTCTATTGTTTTTGTTTGTTTGTTGTTGTAATACTTGATTTAAAAATTTAAGCTTAAAGTTATAAAGCTTTTTAAGTACGTTGAATATGATTTTGAATCCTTCGTGCTTTCACTCTCACTCTCATTTTTTCTTTCCCCATCCGCCTTTATTGTCTATTTTCGGTGCATAAATACTGCTATCACAGCTACAAAGAGAGCAGTTATGGAAACACTTAAAGCTGAACTGCCATTACATTTGGAACGTGTACAGGGATAACATTTGTTGATGTGCTCATTGGGATGTTGCACTTCCCATTGGCCACAAACCGATTCCATGGTTTGGACACGGGAACAACCACGATTTATAACCATAGTGCCATTAGCTGAAAGTTGCAAATCAAAGAAAATTACGAATTCAATGTGAAATATTACCAAAATAGTTTTCAAACTTACTTGTAGTGGCTTGGATTTTATAACAGTGATAGGTAACATCACTAACCGATCTCTGTTGGCGTACTCTGAATTCAGCCGAGGGCTTGTAAGCTTTAGTGGTGGCCTTTTCCATATCAATTTCATCTACATCGTCTTTATTCACATGCTGTTCATGGGCTTCAGTTTGATTGTTGAGTTTTTCAACATCATCGATGGTTGGTATGGTGTCAGGATTGGGTGGTGTCGGTAAGGCAGTAGTAGTCATGGGTGGTCCTACAGTAGGTGGTGTTGGTGGTTGGGGTTCTGTGCTAGCAGTTGTTGGTGTTGTAGATTCTGTAGTCTTTTCAGTTGTGCTCGTTTCATTTGTTGTCTCCATTGTAGTTTCGGTATGAATTTCTGTCGACGTCTCAGTTGTCATTTCCGTAGTGGATGACTCTTGAGTGGTAGTTGACGAAACAGTAGTGCTATCTGTTGTCGTTGTCGATGCATCTTCTGTTGTCATTGGATCAGTTGTCTTTGGTAACTCTGTCGTTGTTGTAGTTTGAACAGATGAAGCTGTTGTGCCGCCGGTATTAAAGAACTCCTCATTACATTCGAATTGTGGGGTTTCGGCTGTTACTTTGGCACAATTTTCACACACATAACACATCAATTGGCCTTGGCATACTGGAAAGGCGGATAAAACAAAAATGTTTAGTTTAAATTAGAAATTTAATTAATTTTTTTCAAGTTTTAATAGCACAATAATAATCTTAGAGTGCATATAAGATAGATTTGAATATAATAGAGGACTGTCTCGACAATGCAAAATAATGAATCCCTTTCTACTAAACCTCTGAAATTTAATCATACAGTGGAATTTCCCAATACTTTAGCATTAAAAAAATAATAATAAATAATTAATAAATTAATTATTGTAGAATTCGGTCAATTCGGCCTGCATTTATAAATAATGAACAAATTTTAATTGCCTTAATTGACTTGTAACGGGGGAATTTTTAAACCAAAATTAAAATTTTGCCAGTAGAAATAACACAAATTTTTTTTCCGGATTTATTTTTTTGCATTTGCATTAATTATTTAACGGTAATTAAAACTTTTTAGTTTTATTTATAAAATTTCTTTGTTATAAACAATAAAGTGAGAAATGTTTGTTGTTTTTGTGTTTGTTTTTTGTAATAATTTCTATAGTAATACAGTAAATATTGTATCTGTTTAAAGAAATCCCACATAATATTTAATTGAATGTTAATTTCTTCAACAAAATATTCATAATTATACAAACACGACTACATATTATTGTTATCTCTTATTATTATAACAGAGACTTTATTGAATATGAATATGTTACGACTGTTAATACTTGATAAGTTGTAAATTACAACGTTGACTTAACATTTCTTTTCATCGTTTCGTAATGGAAAACTTTAAAAATTGAATTTAAATAATTTTTAGTTTCTATGGCAAAACTGACTAAGTCTGTTTTTATGTGGTTTTTTGTTTTCTAAAGTCTTAGGTTTTTTTTTTTTTTTGGTTTCAAAAAAATATTTTTTTATGTACAGAACCTTTACCACATCCATTGATGGGAAAAAACCTCAGAGAATATTTCTAACCTTATTGACTCTAACTAACAACATGCTTTTTTAAATAAATGTATTATATCATATACAATGTAAAGCCTATAATTTTTTTATTCTAATAAAATATTTTTTTAATTTTTCAGTATTAAAATTTCCAGTTCGACCAAAACTCAGTTAAAAACAACGGTAAACTGCAGATTAATTTTTTTATTTGTAAAGTTTAATAACAGTAGTTATCTTAAAATGATATTTTTAATTAAATTTATTAAATATTATAATTTTAATAATTAGCGAACATATTGATATTATAACGCCCCAGTCATTATTTATTTATTATTTTTTTTTCTAAACAAACGCTACAACTTTCTCGCCTTTACTATACTCTTTCTATTCGTGGATATAAAAATAAAATAAATTATAATATTATTAAAAAATAAACAAACAAAAAAAATAATAATTGCATTAATTTAAATAATAGAAATAAGTTTTTATAAGAAAAAAAAGACACGTAAAAACCAGCGATTAGACAGACAGTATTCAATATATTCTTTTGATTTCTTAATAAAGAAATTTAATTATTTTTTTCCTTATTAAAAGATAAAACTTTACATTTGGGAGTAACGATTGATTGTATTTAAAAAAAAAAGACTGCGCTCAATGCGCATAATAAACCGGTAAATATTTTTTATTTGAATTATAAAAAAAAAAATAAATAAAAATCTCATTAGTAAACACAACCGTTTAGGATTAAAATTCATAAATGTAGTAACAACACATAAATCAATGAAACTTGAGTGATGTACACGTTTTTCAATTCATCAAAAACGTTTTTTTTTTCACAAAAATAAGGGAGTTAGTCTATAATGTTGATACCCTATGTTATGCACACATGCACTTTTTAGAATAATTTGTATCTCGGCATGATTATTAAGATACTAATTAAAAAAATTCAAATGTTTTAATTTTATTTCAAGGAATATCAAATTTTAGTGTAAAAACCCATAATAAATAATTCCTTGAAAATATATTAAAGCTTGTAATTAATTTGTACCGATCTATCTTGCAATGCCTTTTAAATATGAAAAGATATCGATAAATAAAAAAAATACTGATTTTTATTGATGACAGCGCATTTTTTACAGTACACAATACATTTTCGATATTTCTTAACGCAATAGCGTAATAATTATTTTTAGCTTAGGAATTACGGGCTCTCACGTGAGTTTTATAGAGGACGGTTCAATTATAACTTCGTTGAATTTCATCTTTTTAATTCATATTTTGATTGATTTCCCTTTAGTAATTAATCATGCTGATTTTGTTTCGATAAAAAAAAATTAATTTTTTTAAATAAAAAAAAAACATTTTTTCTTAGGCTTTGAAAAATTACATTGGGACACGCTTTTAATACGATTTTATTCAAACACAATCTATTATTTATAATTTATATGCTCATCAATTAGTTTTTTAAATAAATTCAAATTCATTTGTTCAGAATGCGTAAAATGAAATGCTGCTTATAAAAATCAAAATGGGTTTGTTACAGCGGTGGATCAACTTTGTATTACTTAAGCAACTAAATAACTGGTCGAAACCTCATTATTATTA
The DNA here is from genome assembly GCA_005959815.1 of Sarcophaga bullata. Lineage (NCBI taxonomy): Eukaryota > Metazoa > Arthropoda > Insecta > Diptera > Sarcophagidae > Sarcophaga > Sarcophaga bullata. Next base: position 169,419 of record QOCX01000385.1, on the reverse strand, counting down.
TTAAAATTCTGAAGTTCAATCCATAAATATTAAAACAATTTTCTTATCACATAAAATTCATTGAAACTTTATTTTTTGCTCCAATATTTCTTTATAATTATCCATTTCTGTCTGGCAACTTCTAGAAGTTATTGTTGATTTGTTATTGTTGCTATTTTCATATCGATCATTTGTGTTCGTTTTATGCAGTTTTGTTATTGTAATTTAATATTTGTTTATAGCAATTATCGTGATTAAATAAACTTAAATTTTGACTCAACTTGGACTGTAGACATGATAAAATACTGGACAGCCATTGACACATTCGGGTTGACTGCATGATTCATTATAATTTTCTCGATAGAAATTTTCTGATCTGTATGCACGTCAGTGTGCCTGTCAAGAGTGCGTAAATGCTGGACTGAATAGGGTGTTTGATATATATTAAGAATTAAGGGCGCAATGTTCTTCATGCAGAGATCATTTCTTTGAAAATTTCTTAATTCTTATTCTGATAAGGACAGAAGTGATTGTTTTCTTTCCATAATTGGCAGAGTCATCTATTGCACTATGGCGGTTTTCACAAGGTACTGCTTTATTTGAGTGCATGTCGATAGATTTTATATCCTCTCGAATGACTTCTGCAGAAGCTGTGGTTTTGCTAAGGAATAAGAGATTCTTGCTATGAGAGTCGGGAGTTCTTCACTTCTAATTTTCTATAATTTTTGACTGAACTGTCGAAAATATTTATTATGGAAATTATAGGGAATAGGAATATTTGATTCCCTGTTTTGAATATTGAATTGTGGTGGGACCTTAACCTCTAATGAAGAGACACAATCTAACTTTACCTCAATAAAGTTGGGATATTTTTTCATACTTTAATTTTATTAAGAAGATATTATAAGAAATCGCATGCCGCAGAAGCGTGTGAAACATGTTTTTATTTCTCCTGCTTTCTTGTACCTGTGAAACTTTAAATTTTGTTAAGTACAACAGTTTTTCATGGCACATTTCTATCACAAGTCAGCCATAATTTTTCATTAAAATTTTTTTTTAATTTTATTTTTTGTGGTTTCAAGGCCATTTCATGTTGTTTTTGTCAATCGTGTCTTTTTTATTAACCAAAGTTACATATTCAACTACAGTTTTTGGTTTTCATGACTTTTTTTTGACAATTTTATTCAAATTGAGAACGTGTTGTATTCAATTTGGTTGTTTACAAATAAAAAAAAAATCGTAAAAAAATCAAGTCAACAATTTTTTTTTTCTTGGTTGCAAAAGGTGTTAATTTACAGTATAAAGAAAGAAAGAAAAGAAGCGGAAGAATAAGTTAATCTAACATTTATAATGTGGTTTTTATTTTTATTAAAGCTGTTCGTTAGTGGTTTTAATTATTCAATACATTTTCATGCATGTGATCTTTAAAAAATTAATTCTAATTCTTGTTTATGATTTAAAATAAAATAAAATTAAATAAAAAAAAAAATTAAAATAATTTAAATAAACAGTTAAAAGTCATAAGTCATTGAATATAATCGAAATAATTAATTGTAATTGTTGTAATTATTTTGTTTAATTTTATTTTTTTTGGGGTTTAATAACTATTGCCAATGCCTATTTAAAGTTTCTACAATATTTCCCTACAAGTTTATTAGTTATTGACAACAAATTGTTGCTATTTTCCTTAATTAAATAAATAAAATTGAATACGAATAGGCTCTGCTCCGTTTTTGTTTAAATTTTTTTTTTTTTTAAATTCAATTTCAATGTCAAATTTAATCGCTTTTATTAAGTCAAACATGTTTACGTTTTCCGATTGTACAGAATTGTAGCGCGTATTCTATCTAAACAAATTAGTAGAGAATATTTAAATTTATTTAGCCATTCTCTATGAAACCAAAAGTATTATTAATTATTGTTGTTTGTTTTCTTTTTTTTTTTAGTAAATTTTATTTATTTTTTATGATTGTTTTTGTATTTTACGCTTTGCCACTTTCAAAAACAGGTTTTTGATTTTTGGCTTTTAAAACTGGTCAGAATGGCTCTACCAAAAGAACTGCTTTATAGCGGTTAAACCCACTTAATAAATGACTAAACCAATGCCAATAACAACAACATTAATAATAACTTCCAAATGATTAAAAAAAAAAACAAGAAACACAGTCAGTTCAGTTGCCATATATTTTATAAAAAACAAAAAAGAAAAATTATAAAATATTCAGTGCGAAATACAATTGATTCGAATTAAATTATTTTTAATTTATGGTTTAGAAAACAGAAACAATTTGTAAAAATATGGACTAGTACTAGGTGTTACAAAAGTAGGTTCATATTGTATAAAAGTTAGAATTCTGTCCCTGTTAGGTTTCGCAACATAGATTGAGATGATAGATGCTGTCGCAAGACTGCTTTCACATTCTGAGGGCGACTACAACCTACAATCTGCTAGCTTTGTAGACTTATCGGAAAAAGAGAAAACAGATCGGAATCCTAAAAATCCAAAGACCTCTTGTGATAGCAGTAGAACCTTCTTGACGCTTGCGTTGAATGTAATCCAATGTAAGACCGGTTATTTTGAGATTATGGGCGCAAACAAGGTTCTAGGATAGATCTCAGTCTAATATATTGCTATATGGAGGAATTTGAAAACTATTGAATGCCTCCTTGCTAAGATAAGATTGAAAATCTGGGATAGGAACTCTTTGACGGTTTGAACTCTCTGTTGAGGCATTTAGGCAATAGAATTAAATAAGCTTTATCATCTGGAACGTCTTAAAGCGTATATAATTTTCAATGAATCTCTGTTATCGACTGAAGCATGTAGAATCGACTTTTAGAGAATACAATCATAACTTAAATCAATAACCGGTGGTGAGTTTTGGTTACCGGAATTTATAAAACGTTTTGAGTATGTCAGATCACTTATAAGCCTCTAATAGCTTAATGAAATGGAACCTCAGCAAAATATTGTATTTTAACGATCACGCTTTAAAAAATAATGAATAGAACTGTTATCCGTCGAAAAAGCAGTGAAAGAATTGGAACACTTAACGGAACGCTTTCACAATGTAGTTGTTCTCAAACAGAACTCATTTACTAGAAGATTTTTTGATTGTAGCGGTGCCCATTTGATTAAACAATCGTGCAGAGAGGCTTTATTCATATTTTTCTCTTAATTCTGAAGCAATCGTTATTCATGAATGCTATTTAAAATGGATAAAACCTGTTTCTTTTTTAGGAATTTGAAATTTTCTCACAGCAGTGTAATTACTTTTCGCGCAAACACAGTTCTATTTTTAGACACACCTAGTTTAAGGTCATGGGGCACGACAACCAGATCTAAAGAAAAATCAGAGAGTTCAATAACCTCCATTGCTTTTTTCCAAATTATTTCGATAGTATTGATTTCAATCTACAATAAGTTGTGATGACATTTGCAATCACTTTGGCATTTCTTTTGAGCCGCCTGGTATTCAATATGAGTGTTTGCATAGATTTTATTGTGTGCACCTTATGAGACTCAAAATAATACTTTGGCAAATAAAATGATTAAAATTTTATTTATTTATTTATTGAATACATATTTTTCTAGTTTCTCATATTCTAAATATACAAATTATTCATTTTGTTAATAATTAGTCTAGTCCATTAAAGAAAATTGTGTAGCTTAAAAAAAATCAATCAATTTTAAAAATATTTTGAAAATCAAAAAAAAAAAAAAAAATAACTGACGACAAAATGTCTATGATGATATAATTGCCAAAAGTAAATACATATGGGTTGAGTAAATTTATCGAAAATTATCTATAAAATGTATAATTTTTGGTAAAATATTTAAAAAAAAGTGAGGTGTTGTTAAAAATATTTGTTTTTAACTCCCCCCACATAAGCTAAGGATTTAAAGAAAATTATTTTTTTTTATTGCATTATTGAACTTTAAATTAAATTGGATGTATTTTTTTTTAAGTGCATGGAATTATTGTGATTGTGTTACAGATAAGTAATGTTTTTTTAAATTCTTTAGAAAAAATCAGAAAAAAAATTTTTAACGACTCAAAAGCCACAGTGAAAAAATTTGATTTTTGTAGGCGCTCTCTTTTTTTATTAAACAAAATGGAAAGAATATTGTGGTCTGTCATTGGCTTTTCTTTTTTTGTACGATAAATTTTTTGATAATTTGTAGTTTTGTATTGATTTGTAGTTTTAATAATCGATAATGAATTTATGACCGCCCTATTAATAATCGAAATAATTTAAATGCTTATTTGGAGACTAAGTTCTTTAAAAGAAAAAAAAGAAAATTTAAATAGAAAAGAGCAAAAATTATTAGAGCTTTTTGTGGTAAGAATCAATAAATAATGCAAGTACGGCTATTGTAAACATTGGATGAAGTTTGGGATATCACATGGGGTATATTCAAACGGTCAAATGCCGATGACAAATGCTCATTGTTACATAATTTCACAGTCTGTTTTCCAAAATGAGTCTTACATAAGAATCATATAAACAATAATCAAATCTTTCCTTATTCGTATATTTTTATCTGTTATTTCTGTTTTGACACAGGCGTACAGACGAAAATTAAGCGGTAGTTGTCTGCCTTCAATCGCTTTCAAATACAACGAAATGATGCCGTTTTGTGTAAGTTTTTCACCTGACAATTGTTTATTGATAGGAACAGTGCTTCGCTTTCAATTCAAAGCCAGAAACTTCAAAAAGTCGGGGACAAATTGGCACAAGTGTGACTCAAACAGGCTCTAATAATCTGCTTAATAGCACTAAATTTCATTTTTTTTTTAGTCGAGTGGAAGTAAATAGCATAAATTTAGATTGTTAAAGTTATATTGCACTTTTTATTTTATTTTTTTTTTTTTTAAATGGAAAATAAAATTTTATTTTGCGTTTAACCATGGTTAATATGAGATGCGGAACTAAATTTGCTTATCGCAGGTGTTTATTAGTGTTGAACACAACTCTTTCATAATTTGATTAGAAAGGCATTATAATTTAAAAAGTTTATTGTTATTATTATTATTATTATTGTATTGTATTGTATTAATATGAGTATTTTATTTTATACTTTCACATTCCAGCATATACGATAAGTATACGTTTGTTAAATATGGAAATAGAATCCTACAATAATACATACTTATTGTACAATTTAATGCAAACTGTTAGAACTTTTGCTG
>QOCX01000385.1:149601-164238 GCA_005959815.1 Sarcophaga bullata | reverse complement strand
TACAGGGATTAATAATAAAGAATTATTAATTTAAAAATACTTCCTTCATATATAATTATTGTCTATTTTAATAATACAAAAAAAAGAAAAAAAAAACATACAAAGTTCATTAACGTAATGCTTTAAACCTTCTAATTGAACCAGTGATGATGGTATAATAAATATTTTCCTCTTTTTACAAATAAAGTTTCCTTTTCATATGAAAATAGAAGATTTTCTTGTCTTTATTAATAATTTATTAAAAATTCATAAACAATTTATTGTTTTTCATTTAAAGTTTTGACATGCTTAAGATCCATAGACACGTTGTGATCATTATAGTGTTGATAACCGATATCAATATTTGATAATTAATTGCCAACAAATATTAAATGTATAAAGGCAAGATAGTCTTGACTTGGCTATTTAAATTAATTTAAAATATAAAAAATTTATATTATAAGACTATTTAAGTAACAAAATACAATATTACATGGTAGTACATGATGTCTTGATAATTTTATTTGTATTACTGGCTCCAAGTTCTTTTCAAGTTCTTTTTCTTTTTTGTTTAGCTTTGCGTATTTCAAATCAAATTAATTTATTACATATCTTTTGTTTTCTAATTTAAAAAACATGTGCCATTCTATTACCAAACTTCTCCGCAAAATATTTTCTGTCTAAACAACTATTTGTTGGAAATGTTAAATGTTTTCCATTGCATTATATTCTCATTAATTGAATATTATCAATGAAATATCAGCGTATTTAGACGTTGAGTCAATTTAATTAATTGAATTATTATGTAAAAAAAATTAAAACTTTTTTTTTGCCAATAAATTTAAACATTTTAGTTTGATGCACACACCAAACGTGCTTAGGGATGTACCATAGACTAGACTATAGGATCCAATAGGTAAAAAACTAGTTCTAAACATGAATATGTGGAAGAAGTTATAGGACATGGAATTAGAAGATGGAATTGAGTTATCTCTGTAGGATATGTAAAGTGTTAGAAGCAGCAGTAGACTAGGTTTTATTTCACTATTCAGTTCTATAGTAGTATAGTATTCAGTTCTATAGTACAGCCAGAGATGGTCGATTTGTTAAGGAACTATAAATCGGAAGCACTACAAGATCCAGAAGCTAATGGGAGTTAATAAACGAGATTGACTGGGTAAAACGATATCTCCAGCAATTCACGTCAATAATGATTAAAATATAGTTCAGCTTTCTTTTCTTTTGTTTTTTGTTTTCTTTTCTTTTCGTTTCTTTTGTTTCTTCATTTTCTTTCTTTCCATTGGATCTCTGGGTGAATACGTGCGTCATTCTTCCAACTTAACCTACTTTACTTATTTACTTAATTGGTAATTGCAATCCTTTAGTCAGGCTTACAACCTAACTTCTTACAGCACTCATATTGTTTTCCATGAGTGGTTACAGTTTAATGTCGACTCCGAGCGACATGTTTGAGAAATTTCTTATGGCAATTTTATTTCAATCTCAGAGTTTTAGCCACATGACTGCTGAGTGAGGAGAATCCCGAAAAGAAATATTTTTTCATAATTCGTTTTATTCTTTGTGTCTGGTTACTATTTCAAGTCAGGTTTTTTAGAAACTTTATTTTGGCTTTAGATTATAATTTTTTTTTTATTTTTATTACCAAAATTCATATAAAAATTGTTAAAGATATGCTTTGAACTCTAATTTTTATTTAAATAATAACATAATAACTTTCATTGCAGTTTCTATTTTAAACTAACAAATTCAAGATTTTTATTGTGAACACAATTTAAACTTGACTTTACATTTTTAATTTTTCTTTTGTTTTTAAATATTCACCTTTTGTTATGCTGAGTATAAGGAAAAAGCACCACAATTTATTTAATATTTATGAATTTTGTTTGTTTTTTTTAACTAGTTTTGATATCTTTTTCAATTAATTTCAATATTTTATAATTTTATTTTATTTTTTTTGTTTTTGTAATTTATTACATAAATTTTATTGTTTCGATTTATTTATCGATCACTTTTTTAAATTAAATTTTTAAATTAGCGCAAATCAAATCACTTCCAAGCTTTGTAAATCCGTTTTGCCAAAACCGTTTCGTAACGCTTTTCATAAAATATTTTATTTTTTTTTTTTCTTAATTCCTCATAAACATTCAATTTCAACTGTCGTTTGCAAATTTTCAAAATCAACTGAAAATCTTTTATAAATTATTTTACTTTTTATACGTCGACGCGACGACTACAATAACGATCGTTAGCACAACAACAACAACAACAAAAAAACCCAACAAGAAAGAAGAACGTAAGTCTGTTTGTTGTCTGATTTAAGTTTTCTTTTGAAAACTTTTCAGTTTTTAAACAAAAAACGCTGATTAAGCAAGCAGTGTGTGGAGTTCTAAACATATCGTAAAAAAATACGAACAAATACGATCACTGCAAAGCAAATAAAATGATCGCAAATGTCAAATATATTCGTTATTGTAGCTGCGCTAATAAACTCTCAATTTGCAATTGATCTCTCATCAGTTGTTTGGCAAGTTGGTGTGATTAACTAACTAACTGATCATTTACTTGGTGGTTAAAGTGGCTGAAATAAAAACATATATGAGAGCAGAAAAATTAAAAAAACACTTAGTGTCAGTGTTTATAAGAAAGCAAGAGTGTACTTAATATTTAGTTTACTTATATCTCTCTTCTGTCTCTCTTACGCTATATCTATCTGGTATTCAGAAGGTGTGATCGCTGTCAGTTAAAAGTTATTAATTTTTGGTATTTGATTTTGGCTGTGGGCATAAATTTTGACGTCATAATAGTTGATCGTTATTTGTTATGTCAAGCAAATATGATTTAAGCATGCATACCGGGTGTGTTGTAAGTGTTATTATGGCATGTACATCTGGGAAATAAATTTTAGGACAAGTACACCCTATACAGATTAATTTGAATAAAATTTGGTTTCAAGCCGACTTTTTTGACTACTTTATGGGTCAGCGACCCATAATAACTACACAACGCTAGGTTATAATCAGTAATTAATGGGTAAAATTAGTATCATAATTTCCAAAAAATGGCAACCCTGATGTCTCTGAATCCCTATATTAGATCAATTTCTGCTAAGTTGCAAAAAACTTGGTTACTTAAATTGAACGCAGCAAAGCAATGACAATATGATGGTGAAAATGCTTTGTGACATTGCTTTGTGAAATAACGGAGAAATTTGTTCCCATAGCATTTTGCTTCTACACAAAGGATAGGACTGAAAAATAAAAGGAATTTTTCCAAAGAGTTTACAATGCATGCAGTAGTCATGATCTCTGTGCAGGACCCTAACTGGGAACGTTTGCTAATATTGTGTACATGATACCACCATATGTCTTCAAGAAAATTTCAGACTTTCATTTGCAAGAAGAAGATTAAAAATGGTGTGACCATCGATATCATAAAATTCACACGTGGCTTGATTCTGGCTGCAGCTATGCGGGCAGTCTTCTTTTCATCTTTCCAGTAAAAGAGACCACCATACAGGCTACGAAAACGATTATTAGGAATGAAAATATGTCTGCACAGGCTGTCAGAATGTTTTTAGAGTGGTTTTCAGCTATTGCCAATGTCCTAATGTGATCGCAGAGCAGTACACCATTACCACAACTATTGTACAAATTTAACAAGGAGGTCATTTCAGCAATTGTGATCGTCTTAGAGAAAAAAAAAACAGAAAACTAAGGCAGAGTTAGGAAAGGAGAAAATGATAGAGTTTCAATATCTGCATAAAAATATTCATTATTTATAATGTTAATGATAAATTCATTCAGTAAATTTTTAATCTAATCTAACTTGTCCTCTTAACCGATATTTATAAACAAAAAAATTTGGCCAACAAATAATTAACAATTTAAATTGAATTATTTTTTTTAACAAAAACTATTCATAAAAGTTTTTTATGTTTATCAGAAAAAGAAGTTAAAGGAAAAAACTAAAAAAGGAAGCAATAAACTCAGCGTTTCTTTCTCTTTTTTTTTTAAAAAACCTTCTTTTCAAGTTCAAATATGGTGCGTAATACAGAATTTAAACAAGAATGGTGGAACGTGACCGAAATACAAAATTTCTTTTTTTTTTACTTCCAAAGAAAAAAAGTGGAATACAACAAAAACCACATAGTGTTTTTGGTTAATAATAGAGTTAAAATATAATTTTTTTTTGTTGATGTTGATACGGGGCAATTGTTGTTGCTTTTTTTTTTGTTTGTTTTTACATGATTATTATGCAAATACAACAATCCAATATGAATACAATACAATACAATACAATAATAATAAAAGTAAATGACTTTGTTTTGTTTTTTTCTCTCTCTAAATTAGAATACAAAATAAAATGAAATTAAGCGCCAAAACAAAAAACCCAACATTAACATGAATTGTAAGCATTTATCGCTTACAATAAACTAAACTCACGCTTTTAAGTTTTCTGTTGTAAATATTAAACATCGAATACGAATTATTTCCATTTGAGCTGTTAAGTGTTGTACGGACGTTTAATTTTATTTTATTTTTATTTGTTTGTTTTTACACATATTTGTTTAAATTTATTATTTTTGTTTTTTTTTTGTATTTTATTTGTAAATTTAATTCAAAACAAAAAAAAAGTGTAACAAGTTCATATGAGTAGTTTACAGACATCAAGTTTCCGCGAAACATACAAGCTAAAGACATAATGGACAGACAAATAGACAGACATTGTGGCGACCTTAACGATTTTTGAAGGAAAACTTGTAAAAAAAAAACAAAACAAAAAAAAATGAAAAATATAAGGCTTTAATAAATAAACTGCATTGTACATTGCTTCTAAAAAGAAATCGTATTGAAAATTCATTAGAAATTCAAGTAAACTTTTTGGTATTTACGAGTATTCCAGAAGAATTAAAAAAACATTTAAAATTTTTTTTTTATTATTATTGTTATTGTTTTGTTATGTTATTGTTATTTTATTATACGATATATTAACTAATTAGTATCATGGTGTAAGAAAAATAATTTTATTTTGTATGGCAACAGTAACAAATCATATTTGATCTCAGATTCATTCTATTTAATAGAGTTGCTAAGGTCTATTACACATTTATGCTACCGGCATAAGGTGGGTTCACGTATCTCGAGCATAAAAGTATTTTAATTTTATAGAATTGATTAACTAACATGGGTATTGGTTTAAATTAAATTTAACCCAATTAAACATTTTATCGCTTCACGGCCCTACAATGGGAAATTAAGCAAGAAGGTCATTCCGATAAGACAGGAATTTTATGTGAGTTAAGTAAAGTTGTATTCATGTTCCACGTGTTAAGTTAAATTAAATTCTTTTGGTTTTCTAAAATTTCTATAGTCGAACTAGAACGAAACTAAAAAACTTAAAGAAAAGTGTTTGAAGGAACAGTGTATCGAAAGCAGTTGCATTGGCTAGTATTCCATGTATGAATGTATTACTAAGCTATGATAGAACTGGCCTTATAAGTTTTTCCCAATTCTTAAAATGTATTTTCTTTTATTGGCAACTCTGGCAATTCAAACATTTTATAGCTGAGCAATGCTTCTTTCTTCAATTCACGTGTTTTAGCAAAAAAAAAAAAGAAAGAAACGATAAATAAATTTTGTTTTTATTAAAAACCAATTTATTGTTGGTTTTTAAGTCTTTTTTTTCATGTTTATTTTTTATTGTAATTTATCATGTTTTACTCCTTTGTTTTATTATTTACTTTATTTCGCTTTATTGTTGTATTAAAATGTTTCGTTCAATGTTTACAAAAAAATTAGAAAAAAAAAATAAAATACAGCAGCGCGTGATTTATGCCGTTTTTTGGGGAATTATTAATTTTTTTTTTTTTTTGTTTTTTGGGGATATTAAATTTGATTTAATTTAATTGCCATTTTAATATGATTGGCAGGCTTAAACTTTTTTTTGAAAAACAATGGCAATAAAAAATTAATTTTTTTTTTTCATAAAAAAGTAATATTTTTTTTTAATTATTAAGAATAATTTTAATAATTTTGAATTTTCGATGACTAAAATAAACAAGTTTAAAAGAATGACTAACTAGGAAATCTTATATTAAAGCATGGCAATAAAAAATTAATTTTTTTTTTTCATAAAAAAGTAAATTTTTTTTTAATTATTAAGAATAATTTTAATAATTTTGAATTTTCGATGACTAAAATAAACAAGTTTAAAAGAATGACTAACTAGGAAATCTTATATAAATTTAAGTGTCTTCATAAGACAATAAAAATGTTTCTGTTCACACAAGAGTTCTTATTTAAACCATATGTTATAAATGTTATACGAAAGTGCCACGATCACTAACAAGATTTTATAAAAATTAACCGCGTAAATAAAATTTTTTGAATAAAAAAAAACAAAAAACAATAAAAAAATTTCAAGGTTTTAACATCTGATTTTACAATGAGTTCAAGAGACCACATTTAATAAGCCTATGGCGGTGTAACGCATTCGAATGTCGACCCCTGGGCATAACTTTTTTAAATCATTTTTATTTTTCATTAAAGTGTCACTAACATTTAAACGAAAAACTCGAGTTTATATTTGGTTTTTTTAGTCACATTTATTTGCCACACGTAAATATACACAGTTTAGGCCTGTTTTATGTGTTTAATAATAGAAGAATTAAATTCTTATCATAATTTGTTGTTAAACATAAGAAACAATATTTTAATGTTTATTTTTATTATGACAATTTTAATTAAAATTCTTTTATTATTTAAAGTCCAAAGTCAACAACAACTACTGATGAATGAATGAATGAATTTTGAATTTATTTTGTTTAAACATTTAAAAGAACAGAACAAAAAATACTGGGTGTGTAATATTCACACCTAATGTTGATAATTGTCAACATCATAACGATATCATAAAGATTAGCTCACAAATTTACATTCGTTTGATATTGTAAAACAATTTGAAAAGAAAAAAAATAGCATTTATGATCCTATTTGATTATTATTATTATTATGGACCTCATAAAACGACCCACACAGGTGTACGTTCAAGAACCGGAAATAAGAAGTGAAGGAAAATTTCTAGAAGTTGAGAGTGGGCTTTGTTTTTAAATTCATATGTCAAATGCAAACAAATGGTTAATTGAAGAAAATAATTTAAAAATACAGGGTTGTTCATGTTCGATTTATAAATTCCGTAGTATTTTATGTCTTAAGTTAGGATTTTCTTGTAACAGGAGTCAGGCAAAGAGACTGCTAACAGGGGTAGTTAAAACCTTTTTCGAATTATCTACGTACTTATGTACTTTTGTAAGTTTGTTCGAAATTAGATGAGTGTAGCCTTGGAAATCAAGAACTCATATAAACTTCCTAATCAATGCGGTGTCTTTCAGTTGGAATTCATTGCTATTTCCATGATGATTAAATGGCCGCACAGTAGCAAAATATTTCCTAACAATATGCTTGCACATCCCGGCTGCCGTAAATTCACATGTTCCTTATGTCATATCCTAGCATAGCCATAAATGTCTCCAATTACTGTAGAAAATGACAGATTATTCTATACCTGGGGATAGAGACATACCCCGGCAATTAAGTTTCGAACATATTAGTCTGAATATATGTCTTAACGTCATCGTCTTGCAAGTAATACTGCACACCAACTTCTTTTAGAAAATTTTTTTTTATTTGGGGCAAATTCCCATTAAAAGCATGTGTTTAACTTGCATTTAAGATAAAAGTTCAAACCTGAATATCCCTGTTTTAAATAGAACTGTGACCTGCCCACATATTAGCCACTGCTACTGTGCATTCATTTGTTTTTATTTTTATTTTTAATTTTATTTCAATTTCAATTTCTATGTTCTTTTTTTTGTACGTTTTTTTTCTTGTGTCTTCTTTCTTCTTTTATTATTTTATTTAATTTTATATATTTTTATTCTATTATTGTTTTATATTGCATTCAAACAAAGATATCAAATCATTTATAATATTTGCTTGACAGTTTTTACAAAGAAAAATTTCATTTTTTGCTACTCATTTGTTGTGTCTTTTTTATTGCTCAACAATTAAAAGGGAATTTTTCATTTTGAAATGCAAATTAATTATAAGTTTATGACATTTTAATTTAATATTATAAATTATAAATTAAGTTGAGTATGTGTTGTATTATTTGCAATTGTTTTTCAAAAACTTAAAGGAATTGTGCAAAATGGCAGTCTTTTGAAAACTTTTCAAGAATTACAACCAGGACAATACAAAACTAAATGGTGACTATACACGAAATTATTAATCATGATGCGACTAAGACTTATGCTTGATGTAGTATAATAACTCGGAAATTTTGAACGGCATTAGAATCATAACCCGAACATTGGTAGACTTGTATACTCCTCTCTAAGGCACCCATTACGACATTTCATATACGAAAAAAGGTCTCTTGCTTATCCAGAACAAAGAGATTCTAAAAATATATCGCAATTGATTGAATTTAAAGGAATAAATTTATAATTATGACAACCATATATGTAAAGTTGTCGTTTAATTTTATTTTAAGGAAGTCACAGTCACACCATAATAAATGTGCTTTAAAATGCAATTGAATGTATTGATTTGAATTGTTTGCGCTTTTATTTGTAATTATTTTGACAAAAACATCAACAAAATCAAATATTTGTTGTGTTTTTTGTGGATTGTTTCATTAAAATTGCGTTTAGTTGGGGCTTTTCCTTTCCTTTTTTTGTAGGCCTTTTTTTTGGATAAAATTAAATCAAACAAGTTTTTTCGTTGTTTTTCATTTCATTTTATTTAATTTTTTTTTTTATAAATTTCTGTAGACACTTACAATCAAATATTGTTCAATCAAAAATTGTTTGAAACGTGTGTGATGTCGCGTTATACATACGCGCATCATATTATATTGAATTGCTGTATTGAATGTGTGTGTGCTGCATACCAACTAATTGGGGAAGTTTCAGTTTATTTTTTTCATTTTGATTTTTGGTATGGCATTCCGTTTTTATTGTGGTTATTTTTATATTTCTGTTCTGGCCTTTTTTTTTTTTTTTTTGTTCATAATAAAGTTTCCTGAAACGTAACGAAAGTACGACAAAAAAAAACTAAATTCTGGAAATAAAAAAATCCCATCAAAATATTTGTAAATTACAGCAACAATATTAAAAACATGACTAAACAGCAGATGTGTTGTTGTGTTCTTTTTTTCCGATTTTAAATTCAATTTTATTTCCAGACTGTTGTGATTTCCTTAAAGCTTTGCATTTGCATTACTCTTCCTCAATAAAAAAAAATTTTTTCTTTGGGTTTTTTTTCGTGCATTAATTTATAGCCTTTAAAACAAGATTTGAAATAATTATATAATAATAATAATACAATCTAAAGCATTTAATATGTTGCCATTATTTATTTAAGACTAAATAAATATTATTTTTTTTTTTTAAATTTATTTTTCTTTACTTGTTTGTTGTTAAAAAGTTTATAATTTTATCACTCAAGTGTTAAAACTTCCATAAGTTAAGATTGAAATGAAGGCACATGTGACGCCTAGATTAGCATCAAGAGTGATTAGAAATCAAGTCACGCTAATGCATTATCCACAATTATAATTGAAAGATCATTAACGCGTTAACTGGTGAGTCAGAAAATTTTCCATCTTATTTGCATTAAGATTGGCATAGAACCCAATAAGCAATTATTTATTCAATTAAAAAAAACAAGCTGCAATTATATTCCATAAAGTGTTACAATTTACCTCGCAAAACCGCTTTTATAACTAGATTTTGCACTGCGTACTGCAGTCAACGTAGAATCAAATACTGGGAAAAGGTTCTACATTTGATTTTATTAAATCTAGGATCCGCCGTAGTCTAGTAGGTAGTGTGTTGGCTTATTAGACGAAAGGCCAGGGTTTGAATCCCCGGTCAGACATCAAAAACGAAATATGAAAAAAATATTTCTACGGCGACTTCCTCTAGCAGATTTCTGGCAAAAACTCTGAGAGTAAATAAAATTGCCATGAAAAGTTTCTCAAAAAAATCTGTCGTTCGGAGTCGACTTTAAACTGTAGGTCCCGCCACTTATGTATAAAATTAGCAACACACAACATAAGTGGTGTGAGAAGCTAGGACGTAATCCTGACTGAAGGGTTGTAATGGCCAATTATGTTATGTATGTAGGATCCATCTAGAATCTTCTTTAATAGTTTTAAACTATTCTCATATAGAATCTATCCGACCATATTTGATCTCCCTTCAGCAAAATATTTTCTAAACACTTTCATAAATAATAATAAAAAAAAAAATAAAAAATGATCTACGATAACAAATAAAACTGATTATACGACATAAAAACAAAGTTTTCGTAACCATCATATGGCACATTATCGCTACTTATCAAACTAAAATTCTAATGATTTAATTATTCTAAAATTAAAACTTGATTTAATTAATTTCATATTCTAGATTAGTTTATTTAGGAATTTCTTCCCATACAACAAGTCGATTCAATAAAATAATTTTTTTTTTTAATTTATAACTCTTCACAATCTTACACTTCACAATCTCAACAATTGCGATGACCAATACACACAGAGTGTGCTGCTCTATTACAAAGCCCCTTGCTCTCTGACGTACTCGCATGTGGCTCAATTTATTGCAATGAAGTCATTTACTTTCAACGATTGTTCGTTTCTATATTTAAAAGAATTGCCAAATGAATTAGGAATTCCTAATAGAACTGAATATTACGCCGGCCCATGATATCGGTCGGTATCAGTAAATGTTATGTTAATAAAACACTACTGGGCTCTTATTGGTATTTTATGGTTTTAATTTTATTGCCCGTCATTAGGTTATCCAATATGTCCATTAAGTGTTTAATTTTAGTACTTACGTTACTAAATTTACTTTGATTTTTGAATATTGGCCTAACCAGTCATAAACTGATAACATTTTTCGATTATTAACCGAATTTAGTGGGAAATTTTATTAAAATTTTTATTAAATTAAAGTGTGTGTATGACTATGGGAAAATCCAAAATTTGGTACTTTTTATGTTTTCTTTTTTGAACTTATATAAATAAGTACCTTCTGAAAGTACTTTCTTTGTACTTATTGAACAAAAATTTTTTTTTTTTTTTTTTTTGGTACAAATCCAATATGGTACTTTTTTTTTGCACTTTGGTCAAATTAATTCCCAATAAATAGTTTTTAATATAGAGATTGCTATCGATTGCTTCATTACTTTAAAAGCCACTTGTAATTAAAGCAATATTATGGAATAACCATTGAACTGATTAACAAAAACAATTTGTATAAATAGTACTTGAAGTACTTGAAAATTAATTGGTTTTATTGTTTACATAGCGATTAATTTGGCCTACATTTACAGTTAATGTATAAGATTAGAAAAAAATTTTTTTTTACCAGAAATTGTTTTTATTCTCAGCTTTCTTAAGAAATCTTTGCTTAGCATTTTAAGATTTTAGTTTTTGTTTTCGTATTAGTCGACATTCGTACCTTAGAAGATTGTTTCTTGTGTATTATTTCGGAGACTTAGGTTGGCGAAAAGGATGTTAACATAATTCTTCCATCTAACGATGTTTCTCACTTATTTTTTAAGCTATACGAGACTCAGGAGTATTCAAAAGATAGTGACAGACCGGGCTAGGCAATATACACGCTTCCTGTACATCTGACCTTAGGCTTACGTACTAACCCTACATCATACATCAATACTTAATTCAAACCATCACACGTGTAGAACTTCGAAAGAGGATTGTCGTTTTATCGAATTCTGTAGATGTTACGCTGTGTCGTATCAACACTTCCTTTGTGAAAATATTCACACTTTTCCAATTTATACTTGATTTTAGCATCAGGTCAATAGGTAGTTTTTGCCGGTTCTCTTACCACAAAAAATTAAATAAAACAAGCTCCACTATATCTCTCATATTCTGGACATATTGTGAGATATTCTTGGGCTATTTAATTAAAATTTTCTCACTCAGTGTCTAACTTTGTTGAAAGAGAATCGATATGATGAGTACATACAGAGTACATACAGATTATTGCTATTTATGTAGGGAATTCGTAAAATCTAACTTTTGCCCTAGAAAACTTCGGCTTGTTGTTCGGCTTCAGTAAAGATAATTGAATCTCTATTATTTGATAAAGACCTTCTGCCAGATATTAACGCTGCACAGGTTCCAAATACCTATCCTCATGGTTCATTCTATTCATCACAATACCTCGTAAAATGCCGGTTATTACTGCCACCAACTAAAGCTCAAGTTGAACTTCCCTGTCACAATCGAAATTCGTCATCCACCTCTACTTCTTAGTAGGGTTTTAATAGGGATGTAGTTTTTACCAGAATCTTAGCAATCTTAGTTCTTGTTCTTGAGTCAGCCAGAATGGAGTATCGTCTTAAGCAAAAGCTTCACTTTACTACTAAAATAATGTATATAATGTATGTGTATATGTATTATCATAATATTTATATTGTTATTCAAAAAAAAAATTAATCAGTAATTATCGTATATTTTTAAGCAAAAGATAAATAAATAAAAATAGCGAAAATAATCGCTTAAATTGGAGGAAAGGAAGCACTAAACCAGAGAGACATAAAAGTTAATAAATTTTTATTATTTATTAGACCAACAACCAACATATGATAAATTATGTTTCCATTAAACAATTTCGTTAATTATTCCACAGAATCATAACTCTAGGCCTGTCGACAAAATGACTTATTATTTGGCCATGTCCGTCCTATATATACCACAATAAGTTAAACGTTTTATTCCCCAGGGAATGCGGCAAACAAATGTCATCTAAATAAACATTTTTATCGTACAAAATAACTTCAATTTAATAATACGAGTAATTTTATTAAAATGATTTTATTTTATAAGCAGCATATAAACTAGTTAAACACACACTAGCTGTTGTTTATAAATACAAATACAGTGACTAACAAATTTTAATACACGTTTAAACTGAAAATATTTAGGGTACGTGCTGCAACTATGATGATTTTTTTACTTTTGCGACAATATTTCGGTTTTTTTTATTTTGTCATGAAGCAACTGATTTAACATTTAAATTTTGCTTGTCTTCTTCTTCAGGTTCAAAAACCTTTTTAACCATAAAGTGTCCGAAAATATTTTCACGTGTCGGTTTGTTTTTTAATGTTGCTTCTGCTGCTGTCAATAATTCGCCAATGCATAATACGTTCCTCTCGTTATGAATTTGAATATCGTTTCTTAAAAAGACTGTCTTATGAGCAAAAGTTTTTTACCTGCATTGTTGCAATATAAACAAAAATAATTTTAATATTTTAATTTTGTTGTTGTTGCTGTTGTTGATTTGAATAAATAAACTTTGTTTTGTTATTGGTTTTGGCTTTCAACAAAAAAAAAAAAAAAAAAAAAAAAAAAAAAAAAAAAAAAAAAAAAAAAAAAAAAGCGAGCAATTATTGTGATATTGAACTTATAAAGATAATATTTAATGGCAAATTGAAATCTTTCCTTTATTTTTTTTTTTTTTTGTTTAAGAACTTCAATTTTATTTTAAATTCCTTAACGAAAGGCGGCATTTCGTTTTATTTTATGAAATAAAAAAAAGTTGTTTTGTTACGCTTTTATAGTGTAAACGAAAAAAAACTTACCTTTTTCCTTGGAATTAATTAAGAAATCAATGTGCGTAAAGTCTAATGGACTTTGCTAACAATATAACTGATAATCGATATTTTCTAAACACTTTGCCTAATAAAATTGTATAACGGAATTGCCTCTAATTTTTATGTTACCTCCTGTGATAAAGAATAAACAATTCTCATTACTTAGTATCAATCGAGTGACGACCAGGGCTGGGAGTCTAGGGTTAAGATAGTGGTAGCCATGTTTGACACGATATCTATCAGCAGGCATCATGATCTATCGAATCGAGTAACTAACAGCTCCTTTTTTCAGTATACTCTAGACAGTAGGCAGAATTTAAGGCTTATGTATTCTTCTAAGGGGGGACTATTTATCTATATAGTGACACAGTAGTGAGAGGTGCCAAGTAGTATGTTCCAAAATTAAATTATTGAAAGCCATAGAGAAACTCGGAATTATCTTCCAAGTGATAGTCTTTGATTTTGAAAGATGGGCTCAGATCAAATTGAACAGAATGTGCAAAGGACTGCCATCTAAGCACTCGATTCATATGAGGTTAACTCGAGAAAAGTATGCGGTATTTGGTATTTGAATGAGTTAAGATTATCTACATAGTGAGACAGTAGCGAGAGCATGAGGTAGCACGAGGTACGGTAGCGAGAGCATGAGGCAAGTATCTTTCAAGTTTTAGTCTTTGACTTTGAATAAGGTGCTCGGATCAAATTGAACAGAATGTACAAAGGACTGTCATCTAAGGACTCGGTTCATATGAGGTTAAAGTATTAGGCTGTCTGGATAACCTAAAACAGCTAGGAGGTAAAAATAGATTTATCTGCTGGATTTAAGGTTATGTGAGGGCTCATAATAAACAGTTTGAGGGGCTTGTGAGAAGGACTGTTTTTTCCTAGCAGGGAAGGGCGGAGATTGTTTTCTCAAGCTAAAAAGGTTGGAAACAAATGGGCA
>QOCX01000385.1:110465-149593 GCA_005959815.1 Sarcophaga bullata | reverse complement strand
GACAAAGGATATCCAGAGGCCTTATTACAAATCACCTTAGAAAACATGTTCAGAAGAGAGATTGCCTTAAGCCTTATACATAACAATCATTATAGACTAGTCAAAATGAGCCTAAAAACACCAAGGAAACCCTATTGTGTACAAGAACACAATTGAGATGCGTAGCTTAGTCGTTGATACTTTTTATAAAATTTATTTTATTTTACTTTTCTTTGATGTTTTTTTTTTAGCAAAAAATTTACAAAAAACCAAACGATAAATTTCTTTAATTTGAACTAAAATGACACACTCAATATTACACGTACGAATAGGGCTGTTAAAGAAATTAAAATCACATCGAAATTCCTTAAACAATCGGAGCCATTAAATAGCAGGCCTTGATCAGCCTCATCACTATCATCGGACAAGAACTTGTTGCAACCATTTTCCGAACAAATACGACAAGATTCCATTGGTGCACCATTGTATAGAGACTGACAGGTTAAATATTTATTAGAATTAATGAAAGTGGTGCAGCCACGATTTGTAAAAACAGTGTTATTAGCTGAAATTAAAACACAAAAAAACGTTTTTGAATTAAGAAAAAATATTTCAAGCATTAAAATGTATAACTACCGCGATATTTGATCATATAACAGACTGGTTCATTGATTTTCAATAGGGACTTGGCACTACGTCTTTCAACAATAGGATCTTCATATTCCAAATAGTCATCGTAGTCGGGTAGTTGATCCGGTTTAGGCTTAAATGTAGTAGCTTTGGTGGTAGCATTGGTAGTCGTAGTAGTAGTAGTAGTAGTAGTAGCAGTAGTAGTAGTATTAGTTGTACTAGTGGTCGTAGAAGAACTCTTCGATGGTGGTTCGGTGGTTGTTTCCTGAACTTTGTTGGTTGTTTCTAAGGGTGGCTTAGCTGTTGTGCCTACTGAAGCCAATGTAGCAGGTTTCTTCGTGCTTTTATTTTCAGTATTAACACTGGACATTACAGCTACTGTACTTTCTGTAGCAGTATGAGTTTTAATTATGGGCGCCTTGGTGGTTTTCTTTTGCTTGCCTATCTCATCACTATCTTCGTAAGCGTATTCATCAGAGTCGACCGGCAATTCAGGTTTTACTGTAGGCTTTGGCGTGGGTTTTTTCACAGGTTTTTTCGTTGTCTTATCTTGGGTAATAAGCTCCGGCAAGGTAACTGCCGGTTGCACGGTACCAACAACGGGAATTTCACCGCAAATATGCAACTCCTTGAAATCTTCATATTCGTTACAGTCTTCACAAACGTAACATTGCAGACCTGAAAATACATTATTTTCCTTAATAGTTTCTGTTTTCATTTGTTTTTTTTTGTATGTTTTTTTCTCCAAAACATTAATTGAAAATTTATTTTTTTTTTATTAAGCTTTTTACGTGAACATTGTTAACATATTTTAGTATATTTTTGTTGTTGTTGTTGTTGTTGTATTTTTTTACTCAAATATCTTATCGCGTGCAATTATGGATGTTAAACATTTTTTTTCAGTTTTTAGAAAAACTACGTGGGTAGTTACTGTTCTAACTGCAGAGATAATTTCTTCCAAAATAAAAATGTTTACGAATATTTTATAGAAGCTTAGTCATGCTATACGCAAGCAATCAGTACCAATTAGGAATTAGGAGTCATTGGAATTATTTTGGAATAAATGGGTAAACTAGTAGAACTAAACTTTTTTTGGCCTTCTATCTTATTATCGTTTTTGGTTGTCAGAGCCAAACCGTCTCAAAATCTTGAATATGCCAATGGCATATGTCTGCTATTACACACATTCAATAATATTCAGGCGAAACTCTGTGAATTAGCGGATAAAGCGTATTGTAATAAAAAAAGTTTTTCAATTTATTTTATATAGTAATACATGTCTTGAACTGAACTCTTCAAGGTTTTAATTTACAATTCCATTATACACTGCTATTTTGACGAAACATTCCCTTTTTCATGGAGGCAGTGCTATGAACCTAACCTATCTTAAGAATTCCACATAACGGTACACAATAAACAGTATATACTTGAATTAAGTTCTTGGAAATTCCAGATAATAAACATTCCCCATTCCAGTAAACACAATTTAATTAAATTTCATTGAACCTCTCATTACACTTGTTTTCTTTCTTCTTTTTTCGTTTTTGTTTTATCAGAAATCAAATACTGACGAGCCATTCTGGCTGTTACTGTTTTAGTGGGTTTGGGGATTGGGATTTACAATTTATTCGCGAATGATTCATATTTTTTCTTTTTTTTTTTATTATTATGCTTTTTATTTTGTTTTGTCGTTTTTTGTTTTTGTTGCTATTTACGTCTGTAATCTATTGTGTAAACATGTGAAACGTCTCGTTATGGTTCTTGGTACAGAGGAGGGTATGGTTGATGGGTATGGGTAAGAGGATGGCTATGGGTTATGAGAATGTCAATATTTATTAAATACTTTTGTTTTTATCTTTTATATTTAATTTGTAAGAGTTTATCTCTTTTATTGTTATTATCGGCGTCATTATGTTGCCATTACAATTTATTATACACCGTGGTTATAGTTTGAGGTTCTTTTTCTAGCTTAAAAGAATTTTTTTTTTGTTTTTTTTTGTTTTTTTTTTGGTAAATGTCGGGTAAAAAGTATCAATTTAAATAGGGGGCTTTCACATGGGACGTGATCGATGGAACCTGTTCTCTCAAAGTGCTTATTTTCGATGGTATCGTGGAGCATATACGTGCATATCCATGATCAACAAATTTTTTATCTTTTGGCCTGTGAACTCGTGGCAAAAATAACTTCAGCCGTTGAACGTTAAAAAGTCCCGCACATAAAAAGATGATAGAAGTATTCTAGTGGTTCGGTACCATACGAGAACTTTGAATATAAGCCTTAGCTTTGGAATCGTTTCAATTACAACAAGAGTTAATTATTTATCATGAATAGGCTTTTCAAATTTCTGTTACTAACGAATAAAACTAATACACATAGCACGGGTGGGTGTGAAGATCTAGAATATTATTCTGCTTAACGGGTTCAAATGATCAATAATGTGTGTTAATATGTGTGCATTTAACAAATGAATTGAAACATGAAGAGCACTGTATAAAAGTAATTGTGGTTTTCCAGCAGGGGTTTTTCGACATTGGATATGAACTCCAATTGGATTTGAATCCAAAACAATAAAATTTCATACATTTTATCAATTGGAAGAAAAAAATTAATATTTTACAGTAGTTAAGAGCAATTTTGTACGGAAATAGAAATCGGAAGTCGATTAATTTTATTACGTTTTATTTAAATCATCATCAAAATCTTGCGAAAATTTTTTGTACACGATATTGAAAACTTTTTATAGAATGGTTCTTCTATAAGGTAAATAATATTATAGAACGTTCCAGAAATATTCAAAGAGAGTACATTTAGCTTGGTTACCACCACAATTCTAATATGAAATTCATTAGAGCATTTCAGAATCTAAGAAACCGATTGCCTGACAGCTCCTTCCTTAACTGCCGCCTAGGCAGAACCAGTACAAAACCAGAACCTATAATTATGGGAAATTCTTCACAACGAGACTAAGTAACAAAAGTGAATGGAATTATCTGGAAACTCCTTTTTAAAAGAAGAGGCTATTTAGTGGTATGCAAATGCCTCAAGAAGGGATCTTGAAACAGGAGAAGGAGTTTTTGATCAAGAAATAAAATATTCCTAGCATATGAGGAAACCCGCGGTTATCTTCGTAATGGAAGTCTATACCATCGAAATATGTATTCCACCCAAGTACGAAAAACGAAAAACAAACAGATAGGCAGAATAATATGGTTGACGTTTATGATTAACAATTTAATCCATAATGAAACTATTTAGCGTTTGGTGAAGATGATAATATTCAATGATACGGATATTGCTGACGTTGGAATATCATTTATTAGATGCGCTTTCTGAATAGACGTGACCGATATTAGGTTGCTTTAACTAGTGTAACTGTATTTTTAAATAGTTTATCTGTTCTTAATAATATTGAAATATTTTTTTTAAATTTATTATTTTTCAATACCTTCAACTACACTTTGTGTGGCCAATCCAATAAATATTAAATTCAATAAAATTCTTTCAAATGATTTCATGATATTTCAGTACAAAAAATTTTCACTTCCGTTTTCTTTACAAAAACTATTAACTTCTTGAGCTATTGCTGTTGCGTTACTTCTTGTATTCTTGAATTTAAACGACAGAAGTCTCGAACGATACTGATACTGATTGTAAATGAACGTTTTTTTTGATTGTTTCTTCTTCTTCCTCATTTTCAGATTTTCTAATCAAATTTTAATGAAAGAATCTTTGATTGGGTAGCAATTGTTTTTTTTTTCAATTTTTTATTTCTGTTTTTTGTTTTTGTTCCTGTTATTGTTGTTATTGTTTTCCAATTGTTTTTTTTTTTCTCTTTTCTCATTACCGAAAAAAATATTTGTCGTATGATGCTAACGGTGTTGACGGTAACGGTTATGATGAATTTGTTGTTAAAAATTGCGAAAAAAAACAGTTAAAATTGCAATTTTAATTGATAAAATCGGCTGCTTGATGATGATGAAGTAATGTTAACAAGACAATTACAGAGACTGAATGAAATAAGTTGAAAAAAATGACAGAAAATAGAAGCAAAAATTAAAAAAGTAATTATGATTCATATTTCTTTTCGTTTAAACAAGAAGACATTAGAACTTAATAGATTTCGATTATTATATTGTAAATGAAAGAATAGAAATATTTACTGGTGGGCGGAAGAATTTAATTTTTCTGTTTTACAAAATTTTGAAAATACAATAGAATTCACAAAGTATTTTTAATCAAACGATTTAACGTCTGTTAAACAGTGTTAATTAGGCGTGCCTAACGCATCGTATGTATGTGATAGGGCAGATATGCCCAGCGCTTAGACGCAGCATATTACGCAGCATATTGCGATTTCTGGAGTTGAAAAAAGAAGCTGGAAGCAGGCTAACGCAAATGGAAACCATTTGATAACTTAGATAACAAACTGAGCAGTAATTTGAGCCTTGTAAACAGCATAGTTTGATTCTATGGTGGAAACTCTATCTCGTGGTATCGCAATGTAGAGGTCAAAGTGTCTACTACTCTAACTTAAAAATTAAATACTTTACCTCTTCTGATTGAATAAATTCCAGACAAATTTGTTAATAATTATTGAGGAAAAAATATTTCTTTTAATTTATTTAATTGTTATTGTGTTCAATTTTGTTTTGTTTCTTCTTTTTCTTTTTCTTTTTTTTTGTTTGATTTGCTAAACATAAATTTACAAGTAGAATTTTTTTGTTTCTCTTTTATTTCCTTTTTTTGTTTTTTTTTTTTGATTATTGCAAATAATTTTTTTTATTTTTTTTGTTTTTATTATTTATTAACTTTATTAATTTTATTAATTGAATGTTTAACAATTTTATTGTTTTAACAATTGCTTTTTTGTTTTTGTTGTATGAATTTATGATTCATTACCTATTCGAGATTCATTTTAACGCACCTCCTCTATGATTTTCATTTGCGTTTGTTGTCAAAGGAAATGATTATGATGTATTAATTTTAAATTAATTAAATAAATTTTTAATTTAACTAATTTCAATTTTTCTTTATAATTATGATTTCTTTTTTTATTTTAATTTTCTTTTTTGAATATAGTTCTTCTTCTTTTTTTGTTTAATTATAATTTATTATCGTTTGTAATAAAAAAAGGCATTTAGGTGAATATTATACGATATTTTCTTTTGTTTAGTAATAATATTGTTTTATTTATTTTTAGTTTTTATTGTGTTTGTTGTTGTTGTTTAAATTTTATTTTAAATATATTTGTATTTAAACTTATTTTAAAACATATTCTGGTATTATTTATTGTGTTCATTTATAATTAAATTTTATGATTTTAAAATATTAATCTTTAAGGAAAAATCGGTATTTGTTTTAGTTTTAATAAAAAAAAAAATTATAATTTTTATATTTAATTTTAATTAAATTTAATTGAGTTTGATTAATTTGTTTAATTTAAAGCATTATCCTCGAATTTATTTCGTTTCTTGTCATTTTTTTAAGGTAAACTCTTGAAGGAATTATCACACTCGTAAGGAAATGTAACTGTTTTGTTTTCAATTGTTTATTTAATCAATTAAGCAAATGATAATGTATTCTTTTCAATTATTTTCTTTTTTTAATCAATGAAATTAAGTATGTTTTGAAACCGAAGTAGATTATGGAAACAAATCTATTGTTGGATAGACGATGGTGGTGGAGAAAGCTTATTTTATTAGGAGCATGTAAGATGAGGATTTAATCTTAAGTTTCGAAAAACCAACACTTTTTGAAAATTGGAATTAAAAGCTACAAGTGTTTGATCAGAATACAACTGATCTTGGTGTGGAGTTTGTGGACATTTGCCTGAAGATTGTTTCACACTTTATGACACTTTATGTTAACGACTCTGCTCTTCCTAAAAAAGAGTTAAGAAATCTACGAATAGATGAAATTTTTCTCAAAAATTTTGCTTTCATTCACTAGAAACTTTTATAGTAACGCTAAAACAAATAAAAGCCATCAGGATTATTCACTATGCATCATAAATAAGCACCTAAGTCCAGAAATTTCTTCTTACCGCTCCTGTATATTTTATTCGCTACGGAATACTGTAGCTGAAATATTTTATAAATCACAATTTGGATACTTTTCCGCTTCGAAAGGTATAGATTAGTTAGGAAGATGAAACTTGAAATAAACCCTCAATATTCATTAAGCAAATCTAATGCAAAGTAATGCAAGTTTTCAATTATTTTTCAGTTTTTTAATCACAAAAAAAAATTAATTGTAATAATTTCATTGTGATGTTTTTTTTCATTTTTTTTCCATGTTAATTGATTTCACATTCCAATTAATTAATTAATTTTTAATATAAGACTTACTGAAAAACATAAATAATAATCGTAAATAAATATCTCGTAAATAAATTGCTTGACATTACACTGTGTTGTCTTTTTCTTTTTTTCTTTTTGAATTTTTAAGTTATGCATTGCTTTTAAATTTCCTACACTGCTTGTTTTGTTTTATTTTTTTTCTACTAATAAGGCCTATTTACACACTTAAACATTTATCACCATAAATTACATTAAATTCATATTCATATTCATATTCATATTCATAATCATATTCATATTCATGTTCATTATTCATACAATATTTCATAATACTTTTTTCTAATTTTTCTTTTTCTTTTTGTTTTGTTTTGTTTTTCTTTTGCAGTTGTTTCTGTTTTTGTTGCAGTTGCTATCTGTAGGTATGTACACTTAAAAATAAAAATTTCAATAAATTTCAACGATTTTCATTTGTAAACATATTTAATATCGTATTGTATCATATAATTTTTGTTGTTGTTTTTTTTTTGTAATTCTCTCTCTAATATCTAAACTAAATTTGTTTGTCAATACACTTTCAACACAGCCTAAAGATATTAAGTTGAATGCGTAGTGTCAGCATTGTAGCTGCAGTCAATGCAAGGCCACCTAGACTTAGTCGACTTAGTCTTGAGTCAGCACCATTGCAGTTGTCTGTGGTGCAAATTGAACAATGAAATTGCTCAGCATCATTTGATTGTTGTTGCTGTTGTTGTAACTGACGTCCATTGTTATTGTTGTTATTATTATTATTATTGCCATTTAAGTTATTTTGAGCCATGCGAGTATCCTCTTCAGCGGCAGGCGACAGCTTTAATTTCATACGCAAAATATAACAGGCATCCGATTCGCCAGTATTCAATTGACAAAATCTAGCCGTTACCATTTTATTGGTTTTGGCTAAAATGGCAAATAATAAAAATGAGTTTGTATTAATAGTGTTAGAAATTAGTTTTTCACAATTCAATGCGTGGGAGTTCAAAATATTTCAATACTTACGATCTTTGGCTACCACTTTTTGGCAATTCATCAGTGGACTTTTGTTGGCTCCCGTATCGAAATAATACAATTTATTTAAATCGAAAAGCCACGTATCAATAGATTTCATTTTGTCTAGGCTACACTCCTAAAAAGGAAGAAAATTTTAGAATGAATAATTTTGGTGAGGAAAAGTAAACAAATTATAGAAGTAAGATGTTTCGAGAAAATGTGTTATCATTCTATTAGAGGAAGAGAGACGCCTGCAATTCAGTGTGGTATTCTTTGGGAAGGGCGGTGCAATAGAATGGCCAAAGCCATTTTTATCTTCCCATTGCAACAGATAGGATTGATAGAACAACCCTTTCCAGAACGTGTGATTAAGTAACTTTCGGAAAGAACTCCCTTGTTTCTCATTGCAGAGAAATCCAATGAAATACAAGCCAATGAATTGCATATCCTACAGTCATGAGTGACCATTATTAACATCACATGTGATGAATTATACTTTTTCAATAATATCCTGTATACGATTTTGTCCGATAATAAAATAAAATAATAGGAAAATAAACAGCCTACGTGCTAGCAGGTAGTGTGTTAGCTTATTAGACGAAAGGCTGGGGTTCGAATCCCCGGTCAGAAATCAAAAACGAAATATGAAAACAAATATTTTTTCGGCGGCATCCTCTCAGTAGATTTCTGGCAATACTCTGAGAGTAAATAAAATTGCCATGAAAAGTTTCTCAAAAATCTGTCGTTCGGAGTCGACCACCCATGTATAAAATTAACAAACACAATCCTGACTGAAGGGTTGTAATGGCCAATTATGTATGTGTTGCTATACAAAAACAATTATTCGCGTTGTACGAATATTTGCTAACATTCATATGACAAAAGCAGTGTGACTACTACAAACAATATATTGTTTAAACAATATATTCTAATTTTATATCTTTCCAACAATCCCACCTTAATTATCGCCATCCCACTGTATTCAACAAAAAAAAAATAAAAATAAACAAATTTATGTGAAGTTCGAAATAAAAAAAATCATCGTGCTTATTGTCAACTTTTTTACGTCTCTATTATTATTTTCACCCATTTTTTTCTCTCTTGTTTGACCTGAACGTAGAGTAAAATTTGGCAACTGGAAAGGTCATTATCGTTGGCGAAAAGGAAAGAGAAGTTCTGAAAAACCTACAGATTGAATGCAGAATTTAGAACGATGATGACAAAGAATAAAAGGCACATACAACAACAAAATATGGAAATTATGTATGGGAATGGGTAACGTAAAAAGTCATACAAGGAAGTCATAACTTTAAAAAAAACGAATAAAAAATATGGAAAAAACCAGAAAAGAATTCAAATTTTCAAAGCAGTTTACAAAAAAAAAAATAATCGTTAAAACCTGAAGCCATACTCATACAAGTGTATGGATATAGTATGCAACAGAACTTAAGTTACGATAAAAAAAAATTTGTTTACAGTTGGGAAAATTATAAATTTAGGCATATCCTAAGATAATATCGCTGTATTAGAAAATCATAAAATTTTTTGGGGTAAGGCTCGGAGAGAGGTTGCCCAGACGGTTGTAGGTCGGTTGAGGAGGAAGATAGTATTGCCCAGCTTATATGCCAATGTCCGTCTCTACCTCAATACAGATCTCCTCCATTTGCGTCACCCATTCTCGATATTCTAACGAAGTTACTGTTAACAGATGTTGGGTCGACAGTTCAATTCATTGAACTTTCGAGTTAGTTTTCAGTTTGATTTGTAGGGAGTCATGTTTGAAATGTAGTCCTACACTTCTTTTCTGAGAAATAAAAATGGAGTTCTTAAGTTTTTAATACAAAAAAAAAATGAATGAAATTTAGGTATTCGTAAGTCGCCCTGGACTTTTGTTGTACAGTGTAGATTCAAACAATTTTTTAGGCAAACACATTCAAATGCAGTAAAAGTGATACATGGAATATAAATTTTGTGCCAAAATAAAATGTCAGTCCTATTCGTACGTAGGAACATATTTTTATAGAAGAAATTTGATTTCCTTTTTGCCATCTTTTTTCTCCTTTTTTTTCAACATCTCTTCTGGAAATTACGACTTTAAATAAGAAAAAGAATTTATCATTGAATGAAAAAGAAAAGAAAAAAAAGAAAAAAACCCACCAACAGATAATAAAAATGCACTTTTAGTTCAAATTCACTTGTACTTACTCAATGATCACACAGTTTATTTGGGTCAAGAATTATTGAATGAATGGATTTTTATTCTGTGAAAAAAAAATTTTTGTTTTTGTGGAAATTCATAAAGTTCCACTCATAGAACTATGAGAGCAAGCACTTCAACAATTAAATTAAGGTTAAAAACGAATATGATAAACGAAACGCAATGAACTGATGAAATGTAATCAAAATAATGTCCCCGCAATTATTTACAAACAATTGAATATTCGATTACAATACTGCAAAGAAAAAGCAGGAGAAGAAAGAGACAGAAAAAATAAATAAAAATTAAATTAAATTGAAATAATTGCAATTACTTTAAGGGCATTGATGTTTGCACAGTTCAAATAAAAAGGTTCTGATTGTTATCGTATCGTTCAAATTCATGGCCATTATTTATAGCCTATTGTTAAGGGGTATGGTAGAAAGATATTTAGGCCTAGTATAGTTAGCATAATATGATCCATATCAAGTCTAATCTTGTTAGTAAACAATTGGGATAATCGATCTTAACAAGCTTCTATTAAGATGAAGTTTCCCTTTAAAATAGTCATCATAAGCAGAACAAAATATTAGCGGAGTACATAGGAACCTTAAAATTCCACCAATGACTTTGAAAGATAATCCCCATGAATCTTGATTTTCTTTCAGACGGTCCAGAATAGATTTACGAACGATCTCTCTGCAATGGTTTCTATAACTTGTAAATTTCCCTGGAAGTATTTAGTTTCACTTTCTTTTTGGGGTAAAATTATCGAATTAAGAGAGGAAGAACCCTGCGATTATAAATTCTTCCTCTTACTTATTCGTACTATTTTTAAGGTTTTTATAAATAGTACAATGACACTTTTCCAAATTGTGAAACTAAGCCATATCTAATACTAATAATCTTTAGCCATATCTAAAGCGTCTAACTAAGACGACTTTTAAGTCTTAGTCCAATAGGTAGGAATATGAAAAAATATTTCTTCGAAGACTTCTTCTCAGCAGATTTCTGGCAAAAACTCTGAGAGTAAATAAAATTGCCATGAAATGTTTGTCAAAAAATCTGTCGTTCAGAGTCGACATTGAACTGTAAGTCCCGCCATTCATGTATAAAATTACACACAACATAAGTGATGTGGAAAACTAGGTTGTAATCCTGACTGAAGGGTTGTAATGGCCAATTATGTATGTATGTATGTAATCCTGACCTAAGGACTATAATGACCAATTATGCATATATGTAAAGCATTTTAGAAAGGCCAACTTTGTAGAATTCAAATTTAAATTTACACAAATTTACCGTAAAGAACAAAACATGAAATCTTTTTCTGATCATGCGAATTTGTTTTTGTATTATTTAAATACTCGCCATTCTTTCTAAATCTTTTGCTGCGCACTATTATAAGCACGATGTGAAAACTCTGCTATTAAATAGCGACGAAGAGAGCAAATCCTAAGATATCAAATTGATTGTATGATCAAAAATACAACTCTAAGCATATTTAAGTCAACTGATCGTTAGTACCCTGTTACATCACCCTACTGGTTCGAGAATTAAATAAATGCGATGCTTACTGGTGCCATCTTTTTGTGAAAATAAGCAAAACTTTCGTCACGAGTAGGTATATTTGAAAAGAAAAAAGAAAAGATCGATGATATGATTACAAAATTATTGGCATTGACTATTGGACTGACAGCAGTGGTGTCGCTCGTACCCTGTATTATCTTTAAATAATTCAGAAATTAATTTTTTCATTTTTATATTTTATAAACAAAAAAAAGAACGTTATCAACACTTAAATAAACTTTAATTGACAGCAAAACACAGCAAGAGTTTCAACTACGTACGTTTGTTGGAATAGAATAAAATTCTTTGTGCCACCCTAATAAGTCCATGAACAAGTAAATACCTTTGAACTGCTATTGATATTATCATCACTATCAATCACACACTTGACATAGACGCTGAGGAATAAAAATTGAAAATCTAAGCATTTGATTTCAAACAGGTTGAATACTCAATAACTACAAACCAACAAACGACTTTTAATGGAACATGTCATTTTCAATAATATACTGATAGAGAAATTACCCAGTAAACCATTAATTTATAATTATAATCAAGGAAATTTTCTTTCGATAATTATAAAAAATGCTGATTGAGTTCCAATAATGCTTTGGAGTAGTTTATTCCCTAATATTTAGAAAACCTTAGTAACCGTGGATTTGAAAGAACTTCTCATACATAGAGTTACCAAATCGATAATTCAACTGAAGTCATGAACAAAAGTTGGAGATAAGTAAACTGCATTGATCAAGATGAAACTCGTTCGAATGCTACTCTCCATTTAGGAACTCTCCATTTAGGGAACATATGCGTTCATTGAAGCCTTTTCACTTTAAACATTCTATTAGTACCCAAGATAGAGCAGTAGAACTCACATAAATCTAAAAAAAAACTAAAGTTAAAATTTCATTCGTTTAATTTCAATGCTTCTGGATACAATTTCCTCTAACATCAAGTAAGGTTGAGTATACAAGAACAAGAAAGAATCAAACAAAAAAGAAAGGAAAAACTGGTAAAAATAAAATGATTTTTGAATTGTTATCCGCCTGTAAGCATTTCATTTCAGACTATTCCTCCACATACAGAAAAAAAGAAGGAAAAGGGAAAAAACGGAAAAACTAGAATAGAAAGTCAACATTTTCTATTTATAGTCGTGCATATTGAAATTTATTTACTCTGAAATTAGAAATTGAATTTCAAATGAATTCGTTTGTTGCGTTCTTTTTTTTTCTTGTTGTTTTTGTTTTTTTATGCAAATTAAATGAATTTTTGAACGAAAACGATTTGTTACTATTGCGTTTAGAAATTTTAATTAAAACAACTAAAGTTCATTGCATTTTAGTTACTAACGACAGCAAGTAATGCACTTATGAAAGGCACATGCCTACTTAAACATTCAAAATTCTTGCATTAAAGATTGATCAAATGCTTCTAAAAATTTATGCAAATTTAGGTATTGACTCTTGGTGCTTGTAATTCAATAAGAATCATTAGATATTAATTATGATTGTTGGTTTATTTAATACTGGTGTTCAATTAAGTTCGATTATAAATCATGCCTTTTTAATCGATAACCATTAGCTTAGACAAGACTGTCTATGTTCATGATCTCATTCGAACATAATTGTTGCCTGCGATTCACCTTTTCATTGTCTGTAATCACTCGGTTCATTTATTCATTCATTGCAAATTGAAAAATACTGTTATATCATGCGACGCCACAAAAAAATTGATCCAGCTTTCTTTAAATGCTTGTTAACAGTTTTGTTAATAAATGCATAGCTTTACAACAATGCTTACTCTCCTTATGTCCGAACCTTCCTAAATATTTACAAGTTTTCGTGAACTTTTTTAGTGATTGGTCGATCATCTACCAACAGATAGCATTTTTTCCTTACCTTAAAACGGTCATACGCTGCAATAAACCGCAGCTATTTCTATCAGAGAACGAAATTAGGATAAAAGAGAGTAAATCCTAAGCTGTATGGGGCTCTTCGCCTTTAGTTCTATCGTTTTTAATGTAGCATTGCTTTTGAAAAGCTATGTTGCATGTTTTGCAAAACAAAAATTTTTCTTTGACTTAAATGATGTGAATGCAATAATTTACATATGAGGCCGTATAAAGACTGGCTTAATCAACAGCTTAGTGGAGCACTGATAATTAGAATCAGTAACTCTAAAACCAAACTAAAGTTTTACGAATCTCTAGAATCCTATAACCCAGATGTTGCATCCAATGTTCTTCTATAATTTGTTAAGTGTGACTGACATTTCGAATTTGTCGATTTCGTGACGTTACCCTCCTCATTACGGCATATTTTGCACATAAATTTGCTCATCCACTTTTATAAATTCCAATTCACGAAACAATTAAATTCAGCTGACTATTTATATCGTTGGAGACAGACTATTAATGCTGATTTCTCGAACAAAACTGTCACACATGATCCTGAGAAAAAATCATAATTGATCGTCGTAAAGCTAATTAATTTAGAAAAAGTTACTATTTGTGCGCCTGTATCAGCAATTGAAGTGGACAGTATATGATATCGACATGACTATGCTGTGATCAAGACAGCATTACTGGTTTTGTCTGTATTGCATAACAATTTGCCAGAGAAAAGAACAAATGAAAGTATAGAACATCTCAGATATGACTTGCTATCCTCCAGGAGTGTGATTTTTACTGTCCAAATATTTTAGATTGGCTGTTGAGCATTTCATTTAAATTTCTGAAACTTTACTCTGTAGAAGCAATGGTAATAAGACTTAATTTGGGCAACTAGTTAACCCAAATAATTTCAGAAAATTCATATTTGTTTACCAACCCAATGGAAAGAAAGAAATATGCTTTTAAACTAAATCTTTTAGCAAGTAATTATTTGAATGCTTTCCTAAATTATTGTTCTGTCATGAGTAGAAGAGAAAGAAAAATCGCTAAGGATTACTTGTGATAAAGTTTCGCTAATAGAGCAATTTTCAAATGTTACATCCGATTTAAACATCTTGAAATCCTCTTATGTGTAGAAGAGATAGAAGAGAATCAACCTAAACTCTTAAGGAAAATGTGTGTGTTTTTCTATCTTTTATTCGAACGTACGTACTTACCTCTGCAACAATGCTGCGGTTGGATTCAAGATCTGCACAACTGGGATTATCAGTGGAATCACATACAAAGCACTTTATAGCAGAGCCTTTTTCAGCGGAAGACAAGTGCAAGAGAACGAGAAGCAGCAAGCCGTGAAGGATTTTTAAGGAACAAATTTTTTATGTTTTTTTTTTATCATTTATCGCACACGAATTGGCAGCACATTTTGGTGTTTTTTTTTTTGGTTTTTTTTTTAAATGCCACAAACAGGAATTGAGTATTTTTTCATTTTTATTTTTATTTTTGTTGGAGTGTGAAGTATTTACCCCCAAGAGTGGCATAGAAAACCGCAGAAGTAAAAGCAAAAGCATCATTATCACCAATGAACATCATTAATCAAATAAATAATGAAGAAAAAATGTGAATAACGTATAACGGAAATAGAAAAATATTAATTTTGGATTCTTAAAATAATTTCTTTATTTTTTTTAATTTTTTTTTCTTTAATTTTTTTTACCCACCATTTTGTGTAAGCTGAAGCAATAGAAAAACCGTTAAAATGAAATAATTTTTTATTAAACTTAAAGACATTTTTCTTTAATAACTTTATGGAAAATTTTTTTTTAATTAAAAAATATTTTTTAACAATTTTTTTTTAATTAAATTTTCTTTTTTTTTATAAAAATAAGGCCTTTTCTTTTCTATGAAAATAAACACTTTTTATTGCAAATTCACACGTAATTTTTTTTTATTTTTTCAATATATTTTTGAATATAAAAATTTTACACGTTTTTCGACGCTTTTCGTTTTAAATATTAAAATTTTTTTTAAATATTTTTTTCAATCGTTTTTAACCGATTTATTTCACAGTCAACAGAAAACTGAAATGAATTTCAGTTTGAACATCAGCATTAAGGGATGCCTTCCACAGTTGGCTGCATGTGTATATGTGTTTATATTTGAGCCTTCATGTTGCTCGTACAACAGTGTTCGGTATAAGCTAGCTTTCGTTTTTAACCATAAACCGAAACAGTAAAACACACACACACACTCACATGTACATACACGAAATTATTGAATGAAAATGAAAACAAAAAAATCAAATACAAATACAAAGACACATATCCTTGCAAATATATGTACATACATATATACGCACTCACACATAAAGGAACAATATTTTTCACCACAAAAACAAACTGTGGCACTTAGGTCTAACTGTCTGTTGCGCTATTTGTCAGTCATGCAGACAGACTAGACTGCCTTGCCTTTAAGCGTGCAAACTCAACAAACAACTCAAAAAATCTGTTTTTTTTTTTGGTTTAAAAAAAAAAATTGTGCAAGAAACGCAAAAAGCAAAAGAAAAGAAGAATAAGAAAAACAAAAAGAAACATTTCATTTGATTTTATATTTTCAAGTTGAGTAAATTGTTCGGTGTGGGAGTACTTCTCTTTGGCGCCACTATTTGTTTTTGTGCAGATGAGACAGAACAAAACTTTTAGTAATAAAAGTCAAGCAGTTGTTGTTATACGACTTACGGCATCCCCTTAAAACAGTAATAAATTTCGAGTGGGTATTCTATATCACACAGATGAAATCAATTCAAAGTAAATATTTGTACCAGAATGCACTAGATTTCGTAATCCAACCTTTCGATAATTATCACAGTAAATGTAACATGTTTAATTGTGATATTAGTTGATATGCATATACATACGTACATAATTGTCTCTTCAGTCAGGATTATGACGTAGCTTCTCACGTCACTTGTATGTTAAATTTATCCATACGTGACAGGACCTACAGTTTAATAGTTTAATTGTCTCTTTAGTCAGGATTATGACGTAGCTTCTCACGTCACTTGTATGTTAGCTTTATCCATACGTAGCGGGACCTACAGTTTAATCATTTAATTGTATCTTCAGTCAGGATTATGACGTAGCTTCTTACGTCAATTTAAATGTTAAATTTATCCATACGTGCCGGCACCTACAGTTTAATCGTAAACGTTCGGTTAATTTTAGCATAAGCCTAACTCTCGCAAGACTTTTGTGTCCCTCACATAAGAGAGAATATAAGCAATATGCAGTTTTTGCAAAACCTGCCGATGTGGTTTACGCATAAAATGAGTAACATACAGACAAATATTAATTGTTACTGGTTTTCAAAGTAAACTATTCCTTTTGTCCACTGTTTTTTTTTCTCCTCTTAATTTATAGCCAATATATGTCCAACATGTGTAACAAACTAAATTCGCTTTCATTTCCTAACAGTGGAGACAGTAGTGGTTGTGGTTGTAACAGCAATATATGACGTAAACATATTTTACATGAAAATAAGGAAAAATATTACATTTTCACCGTTATTCTTATGTTGTTAATGTTCATGTTGTTGCAATAGTTTAAGTTGTTCAACTTACTTGTGTAATTTTTTTTTTTTGAGTCTAAATGTGTGTTTGCGCTTGTATTTTACCTTTCAAACTCTGTAAAATAATTTCTATTTGCTTAACTATTTGTTTCGTTTTTCTTTTTTTTCTTCTTTAATTTTAGTTTTCATTTTCTGCTCTACATCTTGTTTTCTTCGGAAATTTATGTGAAGAACTTTAAGAAAAATATTGAAAACAATTTTTCACTTTTCACTCTACATTCCACGCAAGATTAAAATTGTAAAGATTTCCAAAATTAATGAACGAATGTTAAGTTAGAGTTTTAATTGAACGTTAAAGGGGGATAAGGAAAAGAGATATGAAATTAGAAAAAAAAACCTCCTTTTGTGGCTAAAAAGTTTTTTGAGTTAAATTGATTGCAGCCGTCCATTTATCCATCAGTCACGCTATAGCAAATTGCCATATGAATGGTAGCGAATGAGCAACATTAATTATGTGGCATAAATATTTAACACTTATACGTCACAGTATCATTAGCAGCATATGGCATGTAAATGTGATCCCATAAGTACACACACACACTTTTCTATTCTCACTCAGTCGTTCTAACTCTCTCTTCCCCTCTTTCTGTGTTTTCTTGTGGAATTAATATAGATGGGTTTTGTTTCCTTCCCAAAGCAAAAACAAACAAAAAAACATGGCTTTAGTTAATCTCTCTTTGAGGCATCATGATTAATAGTTTTCGTTGAGAAGCCAAAAGTATTATGAGTTGTAAGTCATTTTAAATGCTCTCTTTTCTTGTCGTTTTAATGTGTTGCTAAAAAAAATAACGAAAATAATAAATCGCCTCAAGCTCAATATAGTTTCGGTGATGTGGAGATAAATCTGTGCGGCGATAGTGCATCTCGGAGATTATTAAGTACTAAACATTGAGTAAGAGCACTATTAATTGTGGAAACAATATTCGAATAACCCTATAGATCTAGTTGCAATGCTCTAGCACTACTACATGACGATAAAAAATGGTGGCACTACCTGACATTTTTATGATTTTCGTTGTTGATATTATAATCTTAGGGGGATTTGTAGTTAAGCACTTTAACCGCTACGCCACATCACGTCGCGGCAGATTATTTTCAATTCAATTTAATGTTGATTTTATTATTTTTGATTTTAATTTTTCACTCATAAATTTATAAGAGAATGAATGGAAATAATATCACTTCAGAAGCAAAATTTATCATCACGGTAGTGGACATTGTCAACATTTTATTAAAATGTTTACGAACATGAACTCTAATGACATTTTTTCATAATGATATGCGGAAAAATGAAAGGAAAATTTAATTTTTCTTTTCTACACTCTACAAAGCATAATTTTCTATTTTGACTTGTTTGAAGCCGACATTTGAATATTTCCACATAAATTCTTACTGATGATATTGGTTTTCTGTTGCTGAAGTGAAAAGCTTTCTTTCATCTTTTCCTAAGTGATTTTTTACTTTCTTTTTTTTAATTCAATTCTATTTTATTAAATAAAATAGAAAATTTAACTTGCAAAAGAATTTCTTCTGTCATTTTTATTTTATTTTCAACATGAAGTGTCACTCTTTTATTGTTTTTCTTTTTCTCCTTTCAATATAAGGAATCGTCGTTAAAAAATTGAAATGTTGAAAAACGTTTTCAAAAAAATGGCAAAAAAAAAACACACAAAAAAAACTAATGAACGGTGGGTAGAAAAATGTATGGCAGGCAGGCATGCTCTTCTAAATGTCATAAAAGACAAAAACAAAATGAAAATTGGAAAGCGAAATGCGGAAAATAAAACAAAAAAAAAAAAAATGGGACAAATTCTCCTTGTAAATGGAGAGAGAGAGAAAAAAAAGATGCGTCACTTCAGTTTAAGTTCAGTTCAGTATCTGTGGCACTTACAAATCATTACCGAATTGCTACAAATTTAATTTGATTTGTTTTTGCTGTGATGCCACCATCATTATCGTTGTCGTCATCATCACTGTGATAATGAATGTAGTACCACAACAACAGCAACAAGAAAAAAACCATGATTGTAACATTAAATGCCAATGGTTGTTGCATTTTATTTCTTGGTATTTTCTGGCAACCGTTTCTTCAACGACGGAAATTCAATACAATGCCACGAAATTGAATATAAAATAAAAGCAAAGAAAACCATCAAAACCAAACAAAGAAATGGAAAAAATCAGCCGGAAAATTTTACCAACAAAATATTCCATCAGAAAAAAGAAGAATTCTGAAAAATAAAATTTAAAATTTTAATTGAGTTAAGCTGACCAGAAAACTTGCATATTTGTTGTTATTCAATGGCCGTGTAACACATTGCAATAGCGCATAGGCCATGTATGCCCGATTGCGATACCATGACTCCTCAGTGCTTGAAACATCCATAGTTTCTAATGAAGGCATTACGGTCCATAATTGATAAGAAATTGAACGCATAGAGGCGAACATATTGTTTAGGACCTATTTGTTTACATTACAGGGTTAAAAATTTATAAAAATAAAACGTTTTTAAATAGTAACCCAAAAACTATTGCAAAAACTCATTATACCCCCTGAAAATATTTCAAACAAGCCTGTTTAACCTTTTCTATGTCATACTACAACAGGCTCAGGGTTAAAGGTTAAACGTTTTTTTTTTTTTTGTCTTCATGACATTCTCTTTTATTATGCCGAGTATATTTTTTTTCTTTTCTTTTGATTGTTTTTTATTGCCTCAGTTGTGGGCAGAGATTATTGTCTTGATTGTTTTGACATTAAATTGTAGCGAACGGCAACTAAAGACTCAATGACAGTCATTTGTTGCATTTGATAGGGGATATAAAACAGCAACTCAACTCATTTTCATTTCATTTTTTTTTCTTCCTTTCGTTTTTTGCTCTTCGATAGAGGGGGGGGGGCGACCACCACACAAAAATGCAGCTCAAGTTTCAATTATACTTGAGGCAAATAAACAAAAAACAAGCAAAAAAAAAAAAAGAAAGAAAGAAATTCTATTTAAAATGGTTTGCAAGTGACGTTATAGTAGCCTTTGAAATGGCACAACAATATGACTAAAGGCGTTTGACTGTAACTGCCATAAAGAAGAAAAGTCGTCTATTTGGCACAGTAGCAGTATTAACAGCAACAGCAGCAGCAAAATCAAAAGCAAAAAACAGCAGGCATTCATGAAACAAAATAAAAAAAAATTAAAAAAAAAAATTAAAAAATATTCTGAACCTTGTAAAACTTACTAGATTTCATCGTAGTCGTATCGCGATGTGTATTATTTTACATTTGGTTTCCGGCTTTTCATAGGGTTTATTGTTGCATACTTCCAGGCTGTTTAACTGATTGCGCCATTCAAATGTAGGCGTCTATAAGTGTAACACTGAATGACGACGACTTATCATATTATATTAGCCCTACAGTAGGTGCATTGAATACATCTATAGATTGTAGTGCCCTATAGGTCTCGTAAGATATTTAGATGAATGACAGGAGCCCTTTCTGCGAGCTCCACGCTCTGCGGAGGAAATTCTCTGTGTTTGACGTCAAATGTGTGTTTGCCAGGGCAATAGGATTAGGTGAGACATTGTTGGGATACCCTACACATATTGAGCACAGTACGTTAGATCGTATGACTGCAGTTCTGTGGTATTTCTATGTGAAAATAATAAATGGATGGTGTGAGATGCTAAGTTGATTAACTAAAGTGCTGTAGACTTAGTTCTACACTAAGTCTGCTGAAATTAATGTCAATATTTGTTAAAAGAAAACCTTTTTTTCGATTTTTTGCTTGTTTTTTTATTCAGATTTTAAGAAAAAATTGTGCCTTTAAGAGGTATTTTATAGTCGTTTCTGCTTTCTTCTTCTTCTTCTTTGTCTCATCTATTTACTTATTATTGTTCTTGTTATTGTACGATTGTAGTTAATGTAACATGTTCAATAAAATATGACTGTAAGTGTGTGATATTTATCCATAAAAATAACTGTTTATAGTGACATTTTCACAGTACTTTTGTTCAAGCATTTTTATTTGTTGTTATTGTTGTTTTGTTTTTACTCGCTTTTTTACAATTTCTTTGTAATACCAGCTGCTGTTCGAATGCCAGTGTATTGGTATTGTTTTGATTGTAAATGTAAGGTGACCTTAACCATCATCATAATTACAAAAAACACGAAATTGTATTGTAATTTCTGTGAAAGTTTTTTCTTTTGTTTTGTTATGCTGATTAAATTAAGGTAAAGTTTTTAATTACAATTTAACGAGTTGCAGAAAATTAATAGTTTGGAGGGCAATATTTGATCTTGTGTAAGGCGAAACAATGCGACCTCAATAAGGAGACTAAACTGTTCAGTTTTCAAGTATTGGGCATAGTGGCTATCCGAAAAACTGCAGATAATATACATACACAGTACTCAAACTAATCTTTTGGGAAAATTCTCTACATTTGGAACCCAATTTGAGAATCGAAAAACTCTGAATTGATAAATTAGTTAAAGATTCCGTAAATGATACTGACAAGATAGAGCAGCAAATCTAGACAACATTGGATGAATGGAAAGTATTGTCAAATTTGAAAGAACCACGCTTATCATAGTTTTCAGTATCATTACTCCATATTACATTTTGGATTCTTATGCGAGTCTCATCGAATTCGACCATATGGAAGAGGAGAGAACGGTTGCCGAAACAGGACAAAGCATGTGAGTTTCTGTTGCACACATAACCTCACAATTAATTATTGTTTCCGCACAACATTTTTCGCCGCTAAAAAGTTTAGTGTAACCTGCACTGCTGCACAAGAGTTTCAATTTCTCATTTTGAAAACTTTACAAACTGCAGCCGTTGCGGTACGTTTTTAATTGAATTAACAGAAGCTCAACAAGCGGAAATTATAACCTGACCAAACAGTGTTTCCAACAAAATCTTATGACCAGAAACAAATAACAAAAACAAAAAATAAAAAACAAACTCGACAGATTGAATTGAAAAACTAAAAACTGGGAACTGGAAACCGAAACTAAAACTGGAAAATAATCAACTTTTATGATGACGACGATGAAGATCGAGATGGCGATAGCAATGGCAATGGCAGTGGCTATTATTATGATGACGATGATGGCGATACTCTATCAAATAGGAAAACCATCAAAGCAGATCAACAAAAAATTTTCCAAAACAAACTTTATCCGCAGACAAACTCAAGTACTGCGAGCATAACAAAAAACCAACAAAAACAAAGAAAAATGAAAAGAAAAATAAAAACTTTGAAATGGAAAATAATCGACAGAAAAAAACATGAAAAAAAATATTTTAACGTTCACAGAGCTGAATGTAGAGAAAAAATGTTAAAAAAATTTTAAAACTAGAAAAATAGTTGAAACAAACAACAACAACAACAACTGCGAGCGTATAAAACATTAAAATCAGCATCGTTAGCAGTTAAAAGACAAATTGGAAAACGTGTTAAAGCTTTTAAGGCTTAAAGCGTGATGAAAGGAAAGCAAAACAAAAAAAGAAAAGAAAAGAACGAACGTTAAAAAACAACAACTACAGCAATGACAATGGTAATGGCAATAGCCAAAGCAATGGATGGAGAATCTACGGCATATAAAACAACAAAAACAAAAAACAAAATGAAAATGGAACAGAAACAGAAACAGAAAAACAGGAAACAGCTTTAATTGCCGAACATAAAAATACTTTCAAGTGAAATTTCAAATATTAATCATGGCAGTGTTTAAACAACAACACACACACACACACACATAGCCACTAACACAAACGAA
This sequence comes from Sarcophaga bullata, assembly GCA_005959815.1. Classification (NCBI taxonomy): domain Eukaryota; kingdom Metazoa; phylum Arthropoda; class Insecta; order Diptera; family Sarcophagidae; genus Sarcophaga; species Sarcophaga bullata. The sequence continues at coordinate 126,604 of QOCX01000385.1, read as the reverse complement.
AGCCACGAAGAAAAACTAAAGAAGCAAGAAAACCAATGGCAATATGATACCGGAAACGGAGAAGAGTTTGTCAGATTGTTTTCTTTTTGTTTTGTTTTCTTTTTTTTTTGCTTTCTATCTTTTGCTTTCTCTCTGTTGTTTTAGAAAGTTGAAAACATTTTTAAACTAAAAATTTCAAAACTTTTTGTGGCTTTAAGAAAGAAAATTTTTTTGTTTGTTTTTTTTTTTTTTTGAAGACGTAAACAGAATTAAATTCATAACTTAAGCGTTTAATAACATCTTATTTAAATAATAACAAACAAGAATTGTAAGGCTTTTTTGTGTAAAGTCAAGCTTAGAAATTCAAATCCGACTTACTTAATTGGTCATTATAACTCTTCCCTCAGCATTACGAGCTAGCTTCTCACATTGCTTGTGTTGTGTGTGTTAATTGCTAACCATGAATGGATGAAACTACAGTTTAAAGTCGACTCTGAAAGACAGATCTTAAAGAAACTTTTCATAGCTATTTTCTTAACACTCAGAGTTATTGTCAGAAGCCTGCTGAGAGTAATTTGCCGAAGAAATATTTTTTCTTACTTCGTTTTATTCACGATGTCTAAGCTGAGGTTTTAATTAAAAACCTAAACACAGAAACACATACACACGCATAAATCTTATTTAAATCAAAATAGGAAATCTGATTACCTATTAAATTTTATTAAATGTAACACACCCGTTGCCTGTCAATCATCTTTCGTTCATTGTTAACAGGCGAAATTTATTTGTTTTTTTCCATTCCAGCAGTTTTTAAACATTTAACGCACGCATGGAATTATTTACCAAAGGCCTTAAGGCCATTAATTCATTAACTTAAAACGCAAGGCTGTGGTTGGGGAAAGTGTGTGAAAGGAAAACTAAAATAAATATCGTCTTGATTTCATTTCTTTGGATGGAGGAGTTAAGCATACTTACTTGCTTAATTGGTTATTACACACCTTCAGTTAGGATTACAACCTAGTTTCTCATACCACTTGTGTTGTGTGTGTGTCAATTTTTATTCCTTAGAGGCAGGACCTACAGTTAAAAGGTGGTTTTTGAGAAACTTTTTATGTCATTTTTATTTTACGCTTAGAGTTTTTGCCAGCGGACTGCTGAGAGGAAGTCGCAGAACGAAATATTTGTATTCATATTCGGCTATTGGTCAGTCCAGGGACTGCGTTCAAATGTGGCGTCACAACGGGCCGCTATGTGTGCTCAAGTGCTCAAGCTTTTGGTATTGAAGCCACCAATCCAATCTAAACTAACCTAACCACTACTGTTCGAAATGTCTGCGGCAGAAGCTGAACCACTGGCTTTCGTCTAATAAGCCAACTCGCTACCTACTAGACTGCGGCAATCCTAGGAATCTGTTACTACATTATCAATCCTAGACTTACGGGTTCTTAATGACGCGCCCAAAGTAGAGAATTTGGCCGAAAATTCTTTGCCACATACAACCAACATAACCAAAACAGAACAGTATTCGAGCATATAGATGATAAGCTAGTATCATAGGATCGTTTTCGAGCAATTCTTACGTAATTCTTTTGCCCATCATAGCTCAGTAATTTTCTTAACCTTTTTAACTTTCTTGTAAGGTCTTTATAGTCTTTGTAATTTGTTTTATTCTAGACTCATCGTAAGCTACTCTTAAGAGTTCAAGGCAGCATTTCATTAAAATTTTCAAACAAAATTTTATGCAAATTTTTTCTAATTATTTTATCTCGTGTTCCTTTTAAACAGAGTATAGCAGAACACTTCAAATTCATTTAATCCTTATGACAGTTGAAAAATAGCCTAGAGAGCCATACTGTTGAAACAAAATGGACAAATGTAGGGGAGAGACAAATGCATCATCAGAAGCTAAACGATGGTGTCCTATGAAGTTCAAATGTTACTTTACTTTTCGAAAAGTGTTCATAAATTTCTTTGAAACAAATTCACTTAAAACTTCTAGAAAAATCTCTCATTCACTCTCTCTCTCTCTCAATAAATTTTCATATGGAAGCCATTAAATTTTAAATACAGTGAGTGACTAATATTCTTGCCATATTCATGTTATTTTTCAATATGAATTTTTTATTTTATTTCGTTTCATTTTTATTTGAAAATACTTTGAGTGGTGGTTGTGGTGGTGGTGGGCACTTGCCCAAAAATGGCAATAAATTTAAAACAAATATTTTCGTTTGAATTTTTATTTTTTTTTTTCATCTGAAAAATAATTCTCATGTGCTGAAACATAAAACAGCTGAATTTGCTTTCAACTAACTAACCAAGGAACCAATGAACCAACCAATGGCCACATACAAAATGCTTAGAAGCTCAAGAACTTGAAAGCAATAGAGAAATGGAAAGCAACAAACCACCAAACTCTGAGGGTAATTGGAAATGGCCATAAATTACACAAGTTACAGCACATACAACACAGGAGGACAACAATGTAACAACTAAACGATCCATAATAAAAAAAAAGGAAAAAATAAAGAAAAAAATCTATTTTTTCTAACAGCGCCAAAAGTAGTGCACTTTCTAACATAGAAATTGAGGCACAACTATAAGGCAGAAAATAAACGAAACGAAAAGGCTATTTACACTCTGTAAACTAGAGAGAAAGAGGGAGAGGGAGAGAGAGAGAGACAAAACAAAATAAATTGTAGTCCAAGAAATACCATTTGAAAGAGGAAATTTACACTCTCGCATGCACACACATTAACAAATAAAAGCAACAGAAATAATAAAAGTCAAATAAAAAAACACACACACACAAAACACTGCCTACCAATGCACTTTATGGCCAATTCAGCCAAAAAAAAATTAAAAAAAAAGTGCAACAAGCCATTGTGTTAAGCCGGCATTTTTTTTTTTTTTTTTTTTGCGAAATGTCACATCAGCCATCCCCCATGGTGTGCTAGGGTCACACAGAACAAAAAGGATTTTGTCTACAAAGTTTACATTGATGCCAGCAATTGTAAAATAAAAAGGACAAACATTTTATACATTTTGCCCGAACTTTATGTGCCGCCGTAATTTGGCTGACAGTGTAGCCATGTAGTTCTTAATCGATAACAAGTAATTTATGGTACCTGGAGATTTTGTCATTGTGTTTGTAACATCATATTGCTTTGATTTGATTTGAATGCAATTCAAGCATTCCGAGCTGAATATAGATCATGGTGGTAGAGCCATGGGAACATGGTTCAGGCAGACAGAATGGATTTGAAAAAAGCCTAGGTGGTGTTAGAGATGATATAAAGACTGACATTTGCTAGCATAACGTGGCAATGGGAACTTCCTCCAGTATCGCAGGTGGCTCTGTTAGACTTAAAACCGTTGAATGTCAGGATAAGAAGAGAGGAGGATTAGTCTTCCACGAGATTCAACAGAAAACTCATCTCTTGATCTAATAAATAGAGTGGCTGGCAGCTCAATTGTTAACTGTTCCCTAGACAGAATCGGTAATATCGGTAGCCGCTAAATACAGACGAGTTGAGGCATAATAGAGCAATAAGTTCATAAGTCTTTCGTCCCAGAATGAAATGTATATACATTGTCTTAACAAAATGTCTGTTCAGTTTCATAATTAATTCATAACTTTCTTCTCTTGTTAAGGAAATACAAAGCAAAGCAAGCATTGGCAGGTCCTGTAGGTTCCATGCCATAACTATTTTATTTTACTTACGTACCAATTGGACCTTTGCAACATGTGCCCAACGATTTTATATTCTAACATGATATGAATCAATCATAATAACCCACTAAAAGAAACATACATTTTGAATACAAAGCCAAGATAATATTAGCAGCCATAATTCTTACAAATCATGCTTAAAATCCTGCATAACAATTTAATTAAAAAGAAAAAAATTATTTTCAAAACTCACGGCAAACTTTGCCACATATTGTTGAAATGCCACAACACATGCAACATGCTTGATTAAAATGAAATCACATAACATTACGAACACCTCGCCCCACCCCATGAAAATTTATGCAAATGATGAAAAGAACGAAACCTTTTAAGTCAACACTTTAACATCCGTTCTGCGTGACAAACTGGCGTCCAAAAAAAAAAAAAAAAAGAGAAATTATTTCTTAACCTTACTTTGCGTTCTTACTTCAATAACAACATGTTGTTCGTTGCCTGTCAAATAAAACCGAAACAAAACAAAACAAAACAAAACAAAACGGTTGGCATTTGTTTAACTGAAACAGAATTGAAATTAAAAAAGCAACACAATTTGTAACACAAAAGTATTGTGTGTGTGTGTTGCATTTAAATTCGCCAACATTTTATGGCACACTTGATAAGGAAACTTCAACTGAGTTAAGTTCAGTTGGATTCCAATTAAAGGGCGATTTATTTAAATTTCAAATTAACTGCCATAAAACTTCATTAGCCAGTGTTGATAACATACAACATACAACAACTGAATTCAGTTGAGTGATTTATTGGTTTTTGTCTGCAGCAGTTAGTTTGTTTGTTTGTTTGCGTTTTTTTTTTTTTGGTATAAAATTAACACATGTTTTCTGTAAGCAAACACACGTTCATTCGTTCCATGTTGTGGCTTTAATTAAATTTTCATTGAAGCAGATTAGATTTGTACAGGTTGTGTACATGTGTGTGTGTGTATGTGTAAATTGTAAATAGAATTTTCTGCGCAAAAGTTTTATGGTCTTGTTGTTCTCGATAACTTTATTTTCTTGTTTTTTTTTCCTCTGCTCTTCCTTTGGCTCTTCCAGTGCCAATGGAGTAAGAAGCAAGATATTCTGCGTTATTCTTTTTAATTTCTCTTCAAGGACAAAATGAAGAGAAAATAAAAACTGAAGAAAAATTGCATATTCAGGTTTACCATACCATACCATACCATACCATATCATACCACCCATATACGTGGCATAACAAATAAAATTTTATTTCTTCTTTTAACCACATTAACAGTAAAATTGTTTATGCGAGCACAGGTTAAAGCGGAAATGAAGAAAATACATTGCTGGTGTAAACACTCATGGTTCTCTCTCTCTCTCTCTCTCTCTCTTTGGAGCCATAACTCTGTGTTATAAAACTCATAAAAATCTCTGTGTCCATTATTGGACTTTTTTATTTTCCCTACAGTTTCATAATTTTAAATTTAATTTCATTTCGATATTTTATTTCCAATTTTTTTTTAATTAAAAAATAAACTGCATTACGACACAAGTATTTGCGTTTTTGATTTGTATCAACATTTTTTTTTTTTTTCGATAACAAATTATTGCAGTAATATGAGATGAGATTCGAACTCAGTGACCTATAAAGAATGCATACACACACACATACATTTAATTTAGTCGCATATAAAATTTTACTCAATTACTGCCAAACATACTTCACAGAATAACACAAAAAATTGACTTTTTCAAGGCAATAAATAAACCAAACAAGTAACTTCATATGTTTATACATTATGCAAAACGGCAGGGAATTTATAAACAGTTTATAAAAACAAAAAAACAACACACACATATGCATAAACATACACACAGATATTTGAAATCTATCATCGAAATCAAATCGTTTACATGGTCAGCTCATGATTCAATACAAGCGTACAAGCACAAATACTCTGGTGCTCTGATGCAGCAGCTGGTACAGCAATAGTAAAATGAGAATATTTACAGTGTTTAACAAAAAGTATGCTACCAGGAAAAGTTAATAGGCTAAGCATTGTTAAGAAAAGATTGTACCTAACCTTAGCGACCTAAGCAGTCACATGTTACTCTGTGTGTATGATATCGCCGTAGTCTATTAGGTTGATGTTGGCTTGCTAGACGAGAGTCTGTAGTTCCACCCCTGATTCAGATATTGCGAATGAAAGGAAATATGGTGATATTTAAAATCTTGTCTGCAAGCACCAGCCAATATTATGACTGCCACTGTTCATTTGCATATTCCGCAAAAATTCTACGCTTTGAAATCCCTGAATGTAAAAAGAATATTAGTTTTCTGCTTAACTTGATTCTTCTTTGATTATTTAAAGAAATTTTGTTTGTCTATCTCTATGATTTTAATATGACGAGATGATGTTGTTGGTTTTTTTTTCATTTCAAAAACATTACGATGATGATGATGATGGGCAACAAGAAAAGCAAATATTTTTGTATGCCAAAGAATTCATCAGGCCTGCTCTGCTGCTCTGCCATAGTGTCAGTTGTTGTCAGTTTGTATATCAAAATGCTTGAAATAATTTTATTTGAAATAGGCGAAAAAGAAATCTAAAACTACAACAACAAAATAGAAATCAGTGAAAAGCATAAATTCCAACATAAAACGTTAGAATATTTCCATCATTTGAATAAAAGAAAAAAAAAATTGTTCCATGAGAACAACACTAGCCACTAGTCAAGTAGTGCAGAACAGAGAATGAAGGATAAAGGCTGAGGAACTGGGAAATAAATTTGAATTTTTAATGGTTTTATGCCAAAATAGAGAAACAACTCAATTGTAAAGGATATTAAAATTTAACATTTAAAAAAAGAAAAAAGGATTCAAGATTGATGATAATGTTTTACAAGCTAAACGAACAATACATTTTTCATTTCATTTTCTTTTCATTTTTTTTTTATAATTTTTAAAGGCATTTTGAAACCCATTTTAAAAGCTCAAGAGGTCATATTTTAAATTCCTTTTTTATTTGTAAGGAATGTATACTAGGCTGTACGATTTCCTTACAAATTTAGCGAGTGCACTTGGGTGTCACTTCAACAGCTTCTTGTGTTAATTTTATCGACGTTCGAAAGTCCAATTTGAGGCAATTATTTACTCGAATAGCTTTTAGCTGACAACTGACAAAGGAGACTAAGAAACTATTTTTTTTTCAAGCTATTAAACTCGCAGCTCTCATCTAATAAACCAACTTATTATCCCCTTAACCATGGCGATCACTTATTAAATCCATATATCAAGCGAATTGACCAACATTGAACCTTCAAATATTGACAAATTGAGTAATTGTTGTTTATTTGTTAAAAACAAATAAAAATTTCCAATTTTTTCCGCTCCTTTTTTATATTTTTTTTTTGTTGGTTTTAACTCGTTAACATGGTCAATATAAAAAAAAAACTTTTTCTATTTACTGCTGACTATGGAAAATTTTATTACAACATCATTGCAATCGTATGAAATTGTAAAACAAAAATTTTAAAACCAAACGCAGAACAAGCAAAAAACCTCATGGACGGAAATTAAGCAACAAAAAATATGACACCCTACAACCAAATGTTCATTCTTGGCATGATTAATTGTTTGTTTAATACGTACAAACAAAGCGTTGTTCCCTTTATTTGGCAATGTCATTCTCAGATCTTATAGCACATTGATCATAAGATTTAATAGCAGAGAGTGTTTGAAATGTGAAACCCTAATGCCGAGGCCAGTGGGGTTTCCACTTAGACCACTTATATAAGCAAATCATCCTACCGCAGACGACGTGAGCCATCTGCTTCTAGATAATTGTCATTTTGTTTAATTCAGAGAGTTACGTACGAGGGTCAAAGAATAGAATTTCCCAATATTATCCTTTTTCGAGTTGCAACTCCTGCAACCTAGCAACCTAGCATGCTTCCCCATCAGACAATGTTTCGTGAGGCTTAAGACCATAGACCCTACAGTAAGAATCGGTCCTCTCAACCTAGCAGTCTTCTACCCAAGATACGTATTTCACTTCTAATTGAATTGTCTTATAAACCCTACGTAGTGATCTGTCTAAATGTGCAAAATAATTAAAATCTATGGTGAGACTACAAATTGAATAGAAATTGAAAAAAAAATCTTTAAAATGGAAGCACAATATAACAACACAGACAACAACACATGCAACAATGTTATCAAATACTACTCTCTCTTGCAACTACAGCTATATTGCAAAAAGTAATAGAAAATGTCTCTCAGAGAATACAAAAAAAAAATAATAATAATAATATCGCAATAACGGTACCATAATAAATAAATACAATAAAATAATAGAGTTTTTTTTTACTACTACACACACTAAATAATACAAATTAACAAAAATACAGGGACACCGATAGAGACAGAGATAGGGACACACATTGAAGTAAAGAAAAAATTGGCAAAACAGCAAAATAAATAAAAGAAAACAGTTATTTTCCTAGTTACTTCTTGCTCTCCTTCTCACTCTACTACACCGTGACTTAAACTTTCTCTTACGTTCTCATTTATTTAACTGTCTGCTGTTGTTGATATTGGTTTTGGTTTGCTTGTACTTTGTAGTTTTAACTTGAAGCTTAAATTCTACATTTATGGCGCCAATGAGTCTTCTTTCGAAAGATGGGCAACATTAAAAAACTAAATAACATCACACAACAACACTAAATGCCACAATGGCTGCGTAGACAAATACAAGCATAATAAAATTATACACACACGAAGAGTGATGTTCTATGTATACACGATGTGTGTGCAATCAATAACTCCTGCTTGTATAATAGGAATGAATAAACAAAAAAAAACGAGTGAAAAAAGGGAGAAAAAGAGAGAGAATTAGGTTGAAATAAAAATTTATGATTAAATGACCCACTGAACACTGACATTGTCGAATGTAAAAGCATTTAGATTTTCGGTAAAAGTTCTAAAGAATTAGTTCGTAAGCCTTGTATAGAAAAACGAAAGAAAGAAAACATTTCATTTAAAAACTAAAGAAGAATAACCCTTACACATTTCATCTGTGGGATCAAACTATGTAGCATAGATTGTACACACTACTTTGGCCCTAAATCAGGATAAAGGTCTAAATTCCTGCACTGCCTTCGTTAAGGATGTTAATTGTATCCATTAGTGGCAGCACCTACTGTTTAAAACCGATTCCTACCGGCAAGTTTAAGAAGTTTTTCATGGTAATTGTTGTATTCACTCGCATGAGTTTTTTCCAGAAGACTGTTGAAATATTTCATTCGTTTTTCTTTTTATTCGAAATGTTTGACTACAGAGACTTCCCTATCCGGTATAAGAAACCACAATCCTTAAAGGACTGTTTGCTGAATCTATTATAGTTCTGTCAAGAATGTCAAATCATTAGTTTGGATCATAATAATGATAATCCCATACACTACACCATTTCTTCTTCTGCAACCTGCTTTACTGCCTAACGCACTACATAAGTAGAAGCCTTAGTAGTAGTCTCTGTTAAAAAAAATTAAACACAAAAAATGTTTGCTGGGTGTCTCTTAAAAAACAAATAGAAAAATTGAAAAAAATTTAAAGGGAATGTCGTCGGCTTGAAAAGTTTAAAAAAAACATTACTGTTGCTATTTGAAAGACTGCGTCATGCTTCTCAGGCTTCTCTCTCATGCTTGCCGGTGTATTTGTTATTAAAAACAATTTCTTTCTTTTTTTTTGTCTCCCTGTTTAGAGGATAGTAAAATGAATGATTCTCCCTGTACATTAGCGTATGTCTAGATGTGTTTACCTTTATTATTGTCAATGTATTAAACAACAACAATAGCAATGAAAAGCACAAAACAAAAGAAACGTAACCAAAAAGCAAATAAAATAGAACAGGAGTATATCAGCAGCATCAGTAGTAACATTGAAAATATAAAAAACAAAACAAAAACAACAACAACGGCAAAGCAAGAAGAAGAACGTGTATAATAATGTAGTGTAATAAAAATGAGCTAAATTACGTCAATATGGCGCCAAAATACACAATAAACACACACATACATGCAAACATGTGTACATCTAAAAAGGGAATAAGAAGCAGAAGTAAAAGTTGAAAAAAAAACACACTCTAGTCCTTACACACTCTCAAAAACATTGCACGCACACTTCAAAGTCAATTTTTAGCAAAATAAAGTTGCCATTGTTGCCTTTGTTGGTGTGTTTTTTTGTTTTTTTTTTATTGTTACTGTTATTTCTTTTATTTTTTTGTTGGTTTGTTGTGTTTTTTTCGTTATTAATATTGTGTATGAGAGAAATTAAAGAACGAATGACGCACTCTTTTTTCCCACCATCACTTGCGAGGGTATCTACGAATAGATGAGAAAATTATTTAAATTTTCTTCTTCTTCTTTTTTCAAGATGTTTATGCAAAAGAATACATTGTTTTATTTTTGCTGCTATGGTTGTTTATTTTTTTCTTATTTTTTTTTCGGAAAAATAATACAAAAAATTGTCCCTGAAAGCTAAAATGTTTTGTAATAAAAAAAAGGAAAAAACACAAGAATTCCGTAATAAATAACGGATATTTAGCTTAGTATGTGTAACAATGGCTTTTGGGTTACGAATGTTTGGCTGATATTTTCATGTATTCGCTTAATTTGAAGATTTAACCTACAAACCGTAAATAAAACAAATTAAAAACTTAAAGTAAGTCTTGCTTTGATTTGAAGAGAAATTTTTGTTCAAGCGAGATACTAGCATACTTTTCGATAGCCAGACGGCTATCAAAGTATTAAAATCCGACGTGGTGTACAGCTGTCACAGGCATCTTAATAAGGTAACACAGCTATATGGTGTCCATGTCATATGGGTAACAGGAGATAGTGATATTCCAAGTTAAGTTTGGGAAGCCCTCTAAGAATCTGCGATCTTATAAGTTAGAATTTGGTCAGAGATTTCGTCAACAACAGATGAACGGTTTTGGTCAAGGACAGAACAGCGCAGGAAGTCTATCCAAAACTAGATGAAGGGCGTACACTTAGGCTGCTTCAACGCAAAAGATGCAGTACGGTTCTCTGGGCCATTACGGTTCATTGCACTATGGGCACACAAACGAAGAGCATTAATCGAAGGCAACTTGCAAATGATTCCTGCAAACGCTACAGACATAAGGAAAATGATAATACACTGTGGTGCCTATTCTATAGATGTATATGTTTCCAGTAATAATCCTGAGTGTCATTTGAAGTATTTAAGAAAGACACCGTAATAAAGCCTAAACCATCATTGCATGTTTGATCAACTAAATTAACAAAGTTGAACTAATCAGGAATCATTTTAAATTTGATTAAATTGAGTTTGAAATGAAGTTGGTTTATATTCTCTTTAATTGCGAAAATTAATTAAAAATAATTTCAGTCTTGAAATAATTTCACTCTTACATAGACAAACTATTATTTTGCCGTCATCAACGCCATCATTATTATCATGATGACATTGGCACAAAATGTTTATAAACTGTCAGAAAGTTTTAAGAGAATTATTTAAATAGCAAAACAAATGCATGCGTAGTTTGTTCGTTTACACATTTCGAATACATTAAAATAATTAAATTTGTTTAGTGGTGGTATTTGCTTTGGAAACTTATAAACAGCCAAAAGCCAACAGCCATCAAGCAGAATTGTCCTTGAACATCTAACGCAAGTGATACAAATCATTAAAAAAAAAGTTCAAAATTCAAAATTAATTTATGAAAACGAAAGAGAATAAAAAAAATCCCAAAAAATATTGCCTTCCAAATGCAAATAGTGGCCATTCATTGTAATAAATTCAATAAAACACAATACTAGGCCTCTTGTCTTTAATTCAAATATAGTTGTGTGTGTGTGTGTGTGTGTGTCTAATTTTAAATCCTTAAGACGCCTAATAATAGGCTTTAATAAAAACAACAGCATACTTGAGTCATTAAATAAAGCATACACTCATTCACATCCAATCACACACACGCTTTCACATGCAATCACACACACTTGTTCACACATTTTCGCTGGAGAGTTTTTATTTTATTAAGAAGGGAGAGCATTGCAAAACACTCTTGCTCTCTGATGGCCAATGTGTGTGTATGCTGAACTAGACGTGCGTATTATTCTAAATGAGTTTGTTATTGTGTATGTGTGTGTGTGCAAGTATTACATATTTTGTTTTTGTTGTTTTGTTATGAAATTCCATCGAAATGATGCCAATATGTCTCATATTACCAGCACAAGAGGTCACTCGGACCATGAACAAAACAACTCAGACAAGTTGGTATGAAGAGCTGGTATTTTTTTCCACATGCTTAACGAATCGTTGAGATCCTTATGTTTAAAGGGCATCATTTTAAAGGGCGTTTTGCTATCGTTAAAGGGTGACAACTGAAAAAAGTTTGGAGACACAAAATGTCAGTTGCTCTTTGATGTACTAGAGTTAAGGAGAATAACGATGATATGCAACTTAGTGAACCGAACTCGGGTAGGCGAGTTATTGAGTAGCAGATTGACTTACTACAGCAAACACACTCCTACTGAATATCAATCTGCACTTGATAACGGGTAGTTTTTGGAGCATCCTTTCATCCCATGACTGCTGAAGTGAGCTTTTTTAACAAAGTTGCCTATCTTCTATCCTATTCTTTCTTTGTAGAGAGTTATAGACGACGTTCTGTAGGGTATTTTACGAATATGGAAATGCGAGTTTTATGTTCCTTCTCTGCTGTCAATAGATAAATTGTTTACGATGCCATTTAATCTGTGGGGGCGGTCAAGGGTGACACACTAATACTGAAAATTTCGAATCTCATGCAAACCAAGGAACAAATCAAACGTTACAGATAAACAAACAGTCAAGCAAACAAAGTATCCCCAATTGCAATTGCAAAGTTTCAATAAATTATGAGCACCAGTTTTGTCAAACAAAATTTAAAAGCAATTGGAAAACATTTGAAAGCTAAAGCAGATTTTAAATTTGTTAATGTCGAAACAATCTTTAGAACGCTTTAAAAACGACCATTAGCCATAGCAAAAGGTCTTAAAAAGGACGACAATAGCCAACCATTTAGAAAGAGCGATAATGTAACAACATGCATAACGATGGGTTTGATTTAAAAGCCAAAGAGTCTCTGTTCAAGCAAGATTCCTTATTAATTGCGTAAAGCAATAAGAATTACCGCACATACCCAATATCAGTGCCTCAACATCCATTGTTGCAATTTTTATTACGACTCCATATGTGTTATCTTGTTGAGTTTATTTTACAGAGTAAATTTAGCATATTTGAGCGTATATCCTTTAGCATTTTTATTTTCCTTTTTATACTACAAATTTTTAGGTGACTTTTATTGTTATTGTTTCCGTTGCTGCTAGATTTTATGAAATTTATGCAAAACGGAAGGATAGGAAACAATTCAAGGAATTTTATATTAGAATTTCAAAATATTTGTTAATATTAGCACTTAAAAATAAATTTAAAATATAAAATAAAAAATAAAAAAAATATTTTAAATCTGTTGCTTCAATTGCATACATAGTCTGTTCTTTTTTCTGTTCTGCCTTCAATATAATCGTGTTCATATAAATAAACGTGTTATATTCATTCAAATCTTGGCAGCTTTCTGTTGTCTGTCTGTCTGTCTCTGTCGTCTGTCCATCCATCCATCATCTGTCGTCGTCTATCTGTTTATACCTTTTATTTCACGTTAGACGTTAGTACGTTCAAGCGTACTTTTAGGCTTAAGCAATGCAAATGGCAAATTTACCATGCAGTAAAATTTTGTGCTGCATGCAGTAAATGCTGCATTCATTATTCATGCAGAGCGGAAAAATTTGGAAAATTTTGAAAAAAAAAATTTTTTTAATTTTACAATTTACAATACCGTAGTACGATATGAAATTACAAGAAACAAGGATTTTCGCAGTTTTTATTGTCAACAAATTTGTATTTTAACGCCTAAAAGTTATGGGTTTTTAAATTTAAGGAAAAATTATGTTATGTTATGTGAATCAAAGCAATGGCTTTCAAACTGTTGTACAAAACTCTACTAAGTAATAATCAGCTTAAAGGATTGAAAGCAACACATTGATTGCACCACAATTTGGTACTTTTTTTTATTCCCTTGGAATATTTTATAGCACATAACACACACTACTTGTATATTGCTTAGATCTTCTTTAATATCCTTTAATTGGAATGTTTGCTGATTGAAATTTCGTTTAAGAAAACATTTTTATTTTCTTTTTTCTCTTTTTTTTTTCTTTTTTGCAGGAAAATCAAATAAAAAGAAAATCTCAACATTGCGCAAATAATTGAAACGAAAATTGATTTGCTAATAACTCGCAGCTATTTAAGAATGCAATCTCTTCTGTTGCAGACTCAAATGAAGATGTGAGAAAAAATCAGAAAAAAAGCAACAAAAATTTCTATTTTAAGCAGTGATAGTGAAGACAATTTCATTACTCTTCTGTATGGCCTTCCAACTAAAACCCGATATGCTTCGCACATTTAAAAACCATAAAGCATAGCTTTTTTGGGAAACTTTTCATGGCAATTTATTTGTGGTAAGTCGCAGAAAGAAATATTTTTTTTATACTTGATGTAATTAATCAAAAAAGAAGAGCACAAGATCGAAATGAATGGAATTTTATCTTATGATCGGTCTATAACAAATGGTCATCCAAGTAAGTAGCATTTTTCCAAACAAAGTTAAATTATATTCTCTTATTGCTTAGGCAAAGCCACGCCCATTTGAAGTATAAAACATACAGAAAAACAAATGATAGAAAAAACCTTCCAAACAAACAAGCAAAATGGTCACTAAAGACATTTACTTCGTCATTACATTTCTAGTCTTTATTCTTTCTGCCATAATGTCAAGCCATGATATTCCAGCTAAAATAACATTAAGCCACAGGCATATTTTCAATTGACTTTGACTAAAGAAAAGTAAAAAAAAAGAAAAGAAATGGCATTAAAGGAAAGGAAGTGAAAATGAATTTTTTCTTCATTTTCAAGATTCTTTAACATCAATTGAGAATAATGATGTCAACGATAATGTCAACAATAATGGCAAAATGGTGAATAGAAATTCTTTAGGGGAAGTATTTTTTAATTCAATTTAATTTACATTTTGAAATTGATTTTTGTTTTTAATTTTTTTTTTTTATTTTTTCAAGACGTATTTCTAACTTAAAAACTGTTTAAATATGTTAAAAAAAAGTGTTTTTTTTTCTTTCTCTTTTTGCTTAAATAATTACAAATTAATTAAAAATCAATACAAATATATGTTGTATGTATGTTGGGTTGGCTTGGATGCATTAATAAAATATTAAAAAATAATTGAAAATGAAAAATTAAAAATAATAATTAAATAATTAAAGACAAAAGAAAATTAAGAAAACTGAGTTGGTTAGAGCAGCAAGAAAATAATTTCATAAGACCAACGATCTTTAAAACAGATCCTTTATACAAATTTCATTTAATTTCTTCTCAATACTGCAGCCATGGCAACACTTAAGGCAGTCGCAGCCATTATAGACCATTTGTTGAGAGCCAATACTGTACTACCATTACAGCCATCTGTATTACAGGTACAGAACATTTGCTTATAGCCTTCATTGTCGGCTGTAAAACAGCTGTTATTGCCTGATTCGGCACGATCATGCAGCCAACCGCATCCGCGTACAATACGTTGTTCCTGACTGACTTCAATTTTCACCACCGTCTTGCGACAAAACGCTTGAACACCAAATTTCTCTTCACATTCCTTTAAGAATTGATCATCACGCAGACCACGTGGCGTATTCAAACGCAAGGAGTTGCAGTCTTCATCTAAATGGGAATTACACTGGTGGCAGCGTATGGCATGGACTGTAAAGAAAAAGGAGAGAATAAAAATCAAAATTAATAAAAAAAAATCAAAATTTTAAAACATAAAATATCATAATAGCCTGCCTTAAGGCGCCAAATTCTCTTTTAAAAGAGAGTAGGAGAATAAATTTAATTACCGCCATTTCTTTTTTTCTTTGTAAATATTGTTTTAATTACATTAATAGGTCATAATTCATACATTTAACAAACATTATTTAGCTATCTAAATTATTACGCAGATAATTTAAAAGCAAATCAATATTTATGCGAATAAAATCAATTCCAGATATCTAGGGAGAGAGATTTAACCACCACTTCTTCAAATTACTTAGAATATAATTTATAGCCGGGTTGGGTTGTAATTAAAAATACGATGAAATAAATAAAAACAAAATTAATATTCAATGTTGTTATGAAGGGTTCATATAGGAGAGCGTCTCAGGAGAGGCCAAAAAGCTTGAAGAATGTTCTTGGGGTTGGTACACTGGATGTATACTATGATAGTCAGACTAAGGGCAATTGTCTGGGCAGATAGAACAAATATAAAAATACATACATA
>QOCX01000385.1:87945-103319 GCA_005959815.1 Sarcophaga bullata | reverse complement strand
ACAGCCTGGGGTAAAAGCACACGTCTGCGAGTTCTAGCAAATAAATTCCTGGTGGTCAAATCTCATACAAAACATTGATCCGCTAATTGCGTTAAACAAATTCTCTGCTCCTGTATACGTACAACATGGAGAAAACGCATTAATGCGAAGCAGTCACATATATCACAACAGAGCTGGGTATAAGAGAAATGCGGCTCAACATTATGCTCTACTGAGAGACAAAACTGATAGAGAAAAATAAGTATTGGAATAGAAAGCTAAACAGTAATATTCCTTACTTCTGCACACAATGTACTAAATAATTGTGGATTGGCAACGAGGGACATGATAATCCCGATACAAAGAATCACTATGAATAGTAATGTTAATAACAACAATTTTATATACATTTCAGTGTGATGGGTGGCATGTTGGTATGATAAAAGTGTTTATATGTCAAAATTTTGTTTGACAATAATTCAATCTGTGAGTAGCCTAAATAATTCCTTACTGTTTAATGCTTTCGATTTTTTAATATCGTTTTTTCGTTTCTTATTCTGTTTTTGCAAAACTATTAAAAATCTCTATTCGATTATAAATTTACAATAAAAATTTGGTATTCACACCACAAAATTAGTTCGTATATACTTTGAAATCTTTTTATTTGTCTTTTTTTTTTTATTTTATTTTATTTTACTTTAATTTCAATCTAAAACAAGAAACAAAAACGAAAATAAAAATTAAAAACGAAATAAAAAAGAAAATAGAAAATTTAAAATTACTTGTGTTCACAAATAATGCTCAAAATATTTCTATACTGCCACCCATCCTTCATCAGCATAGATAGTTAAGTGGTAGGTATTTTGTTTTTCTGCTGATCATTGTAAAGTTCTAGGCCAGTGTCGTGTATAATGCTTGTGTTTACTTTATGCGTTTAACAATTGTAGATAAATCATAAAAGGCTGTACTAGGCCCTCTTTAGAATCTTTTATCCCCTTTAGGCTACTGTGGCAGTTTTTAGAATGATAGAGTTCCCCTCTATTGTTGACAAGAAACAATTCTCTCTCTATTAAACAAGTTTCGTGAACAAGAAAGTACAAATACCTAAGGTCTAAGCCCTTTGTATGCTGTTACTTGGTTTGCGAAAATAAAATTGAACAGAAATACTACAATGATTCGTATTAACCGGAGATACTTCAAACCTTTTAGGGATTGAAGATAATCATCATCATAATATGCTTGGTAAAGAAGTGTTCAGTCTTGCTTCAATGGCTACTATTTCAACAATTTAATCGTTATCTCCTCTACACCTGTACATGAGAGTGAAATATGTTATAAAAATTGAAGATAAAAGTGAATCGGGCAACAGCAATATTGGTGCGGCTAATACCCATCCCCTGGTATGCGATGAACTAATTCCAATTGGAATTTCATTAAAGACTGTTTTTTATTTAATATTTAGAAACAAACAAATATGAAGCATTGTACAGTGACAACTCCCCCCTGCATAACATTTGCACATCACGCGTATTAAATTCTAGTACAAGAAAATGTGCTTCAATTAGTATGCAGTTCGTGATTCATGTGATTCACATGTTCAATCAGTTGTTATTACATGAAGGCGAAATAGGGTTTCAAGAAACAGGTGTCATCATGTAAATAATGAAAGTTTCTTCTAGCATTGTATGAGTACGTTTGAACAACGCTGAAGTTAAGATTTTTTAGCGGTATGTAAGTAAAACATTTAAAAAAAATGTTGTAAATTTGTTTTCCACCACTGTGAATCAATGGTTCCTTGTATTTGATTCTGTTCTCCGTCAATAAACAAGAATTTCCATATTCCTATAAAAAAATAATTTTAAATAAATTTAACAAAAAAATCTTGCCAAATTATTTTCTTTTAATATTAAAAATCAACTATAAAACGTAATTTTGTTTCAGTTTTATTCTATTATTGAAAAACAAAAACAAAAAGACCTAAAAAAAAATAAATTCTTTACATTTACAAGTAATTTGTATTTTACTTTGTAAAGAATACGAAAATAAAAAAATAAGAGAAATTCCTCTATTATTTTGCACCTTGAATAGTCTTCTACAAGAAGAAAATTTTTGAAAATTTCTTTCTTTCAACAAGAAAACTTTTCAAAATAAAATTAAAACAAAAAAATCAATTCTTAAGAAAATTCAATGCACAAACAACATCTTAATGATTGAATTAAAAAAAATCAAGAAAATGCATTTAAAATATCAAATAAAACGCACACACACATACACACACACATATGGAGAGTGTAAATTAAAAATGCAGTCAACGTACTTTTTATGAATTTTAATTGAAGCCGCACTTATATTTTCGTTACTCTTCGTCCAGCCGTTATTTTTCTTATTTTCCTTGTTAAATGTGTGCCTGTGTTATTGTTGCTGCCGTTGATTACTGTTATAATTTCTAGTCATAAAAATTCTTCTTCTTTTCTTTTTTAAATCCCGTACAAAATGTTTTCTTAATTTAATTTACAATGTTCGTTCCACTTCCTTTATTTTTTTTTTAATTTAATTTCCTTTACAAATAATTCTGCAAATATTTTGTTCTTTTTTTCTTGTTGTTGTTGTTGTTGGCTTTTTACACTTTAACAGTAACACACAGGCTTGTGCATAGGCTTACAAGACAGAACTAAAACAATAACTGCACTTAACGAACACTTTGAAAATAACAAACGAAAGAACGATTGAATGCCACGGTTAAGTAGAAATAGAATGGTAAAGAACAAAACCTTGTTTAAACAATGATCAGATCACGACTTGACAGGCGAACGGTTCAGATGAATCTGAATTTTGAAAATAATTTTCATTTTCAAAATAGAAAAATTATGAATACCGTAAAATAAAACGCATACACTCACACATACATTCCCAACGAAAAAGAAATGAACAATCAAAATAAACAAAATAAAAAACACAACGATCATATAGTAATACACGGTGAGTAAGATCCTCTCTCTCGCTCACTATAATACTTACTGTACATTTGAATCAGAGTTGGAAGTAATGATATGTTCATAGAATTATTTCAAATGATGTTTGAATTTTGAAATAAAGTATGGTACTACACTCATCCCATCCTCTATATTGATTATCTCGCAAAAGCCAGATTGGTTTTAAGCCTTTCCCATGTCAAATTATGTTTCTGTCTCTTAAATTTTCGGGATTGCAGCATGATTTCAGCCAAGTACTGACTGTAATCGTTCCATACAAAATGTAATATTTTATCACGAAGCTGGAAGGGATTGAAATCAAGCTGTAACAATACATCAAAGACAATTTCCCTCTTGTATATACCTAGAAATCTTCTGCTGATCGCGATAATTTCGCAGAATAAAAATAAATTACTTTGGCTTTGTAATATGCAGCACCAACGTAGAAACGGAAACCAGAAGGCCAGTAAGCTTTCCCAAACTGTTACAGAATGACTGCAAAGGTAGAAAATGCATCACTACTGCAAACGGACTGATCATACGGACTCCTTAGGAAGACACTAAAGCACACAGATTAACATGACGTTCAAATAAAGCTCACTTCGGATTTCAGTCCTAAGTTCCCTAAAAAACATAAAGGAAAACAACAAATTCTTTAAATAAATTTAGTTTTTGTACACAAGTACACTTCAAAACAGAAAATTAAGTTTTCCATGCCTGATTGAAAATAAACGTTAGATTAAGAGCACGATAAAGAAAGAGAGATTTAGTGGCAGAGTGGGAGAAGTCAAAATCAAAATCAAATTCAAATTCAAATTAAATAAAAAACGAGAGAAAATTAAACTTGTTTTCATTTTGTTGTTGTTGTTGTTGTTGTTGGTTGTTGGTTGTAAAACCGTATTTTGTGTAAAGCAGTGATAAGCTTAAGCTAAACTAGTTAGTGGTGCACTAAATGAGTTTTAAAATACAAAAACAATTTCAATTTCAAATTATTTCATTATTATTCATGGTGTTTGATATTGTTATTGTTTTTGTAGGTGATAAGGATTGTATTGTCAATACTGAAACAGACAGACAGACAGACAGACAAGACAGACACTCTTTTATTTGAAAATCAAACAAAATTTTGTTGTTTATTTGTAATGCGTGTTGAATTTGTAATAAAAGCTGGGATTGTCAAATATTTTGAATTGTAAAGAAAACCAACAAAAAAAATTTGAGTACAAACTGGATTTAATTTGAAATATTTTTTGTTTTCCACTTGCGAACAGCTGATGAAGACTGTTTGGGAGGCAAAAATCTGAATGGAATTGTTGAACCGTGTTTTTTTTTTTCAAATTAAATTTTTTTTATTGGATTACGGTTGAAATTGATTTAAATACGCTACACAAAATGCATGCAATGACATCATTTTTCATATTGAACTCAAGAGAATNCAAAAAGAGAAACGTCAAACTCCATATAAAAAAAATTGTTTCAGAACAAAAATTTTGTTCCGAAATCATGGGTGAATCCAGCTTAAGAGTTTTGAACCGATCATGTTTAAAAATCCAGTTTGAACCGATTTTGGTTTGACTTTCAAAGCTGTTGATTCATTATCCGTTAGTCCTATATGCTTATGAACATAAATATACAGTGTTGACAGAAATATGAGGAATCTACAATTTCAAATTTTCTTAAATTTTTCATTAACCACAGACTTCGTGAGTTCTGCTTGAGCTGTGCATATGAGGAAAAAGACGAGACTATCTTTCCGCGCAGGCGACAGAATTAATTGTCCCTATTATTTTTATCACCAATTTTGTTTTTTTTATCATTTTGAACATAATTTTAAAATTAAATTTAATCATCTCAACACGTTTTACATCTCGAAATATTTGCCTTCCATTGTATCTGCATTTTATTGTTGCTCACTCGGTATTCAATTAATTAAACAAATTTATTTAAAATTGTTAATTTTTTTAAAAACTTTAACAAATTATTACCAATAAATAAATAATATTTTATTTTCAAATGTTTTACAAATAAAATTGAGAATAAAAGACACGTTTTGATTCAAAATTAGAACCTGAAGCATGGATTTCATTTGACTAAAACTATGGGCATATTAGGCAAATATTTGGCAGAAAAAAAATTAAACTGAAATGATTGTATCACGTTGTGATATTCAATTAGTATTTAATTAAGTTTTTCATTAATTTAATTAATATTAATATTAATAATATTAACAAATTATTGTAAAAATAGCAATATTTTTAAAATAGTTTGATTTAGAAATGTAGCTTGAATGTTCAAGTCTGAATGCGAGCATTATTAATTTAGCAAAGCAAATATTATTTTTAGCGCTAGTTTGTACCAAAAAACTACCAGAAATAATTAGATTTATTAGAATTATCTGGTTAGGATGAAATAAATAACGTTTTAAACAATATCTTAAGTTCCTTATTGAAAAATACTGACCCGATAAGTGTTCACAACAATTCATTTAAAAAAATTCTTCAAATGGTAAGAACTTGCTAGGCCCACCATATCTTAAAAAAAAGTAGGACTCCGCGACCAATATTACTCAGTACTACACCCTATATAATAAGTAAATACATGAGAGTGATTTGGTTCACTGTCATGTCAGCTGTCTGCTGTCCACTCACTTGCTTAGCTAAAAAAAAATTTGAGTAGGTTAGGTGGTGGGTTCTCCTTCTTTCAGAACAAGGTGCCACTTAGGCCAGCGTTTAGGGTCAGTTCTTTAATTAATTATTCCTTAGTTGGGAGAGTTCAGTCAAACATGACAAAAAATAAAAGATTAAGAACCTCCACCTCTTCTTTACAAGCGTCGGACATTAGCGTTGTTACTCAGTTCACCTGCTATTAATTGTATGCCCTTTTGAAAGTAACGCCTAGCCTACCGGCATGCTTTACAAGACTAAAGGAGTGGTCTGTCAGAAACTCAATTGTTTTCTAAAATTGTCTCGATGTTCAGAACTATTTAGAACTTAGCATAGGCGCCCTGGTCGTGCCATAAACTACTAAACTTAAACGAAGCTAAGAAGAAAGAAGAAGTTGGGCATGAACCTGGCTTTGTAACATTTCCATCACAAAATTTATGCGATCAATTAGACTTTTTTGAACACTCACTGTTCTCATTCACTGATTCATTAACAACAGCCATATAGACCTCTATGCTACATGCAGACAATTGATAAAATCTATGCCAAATTTGTACTATCAACGGCAACAATAAACATGAAATTATTTTCAATAATAATTTCTTGTTTTTTTTTCCATTTGTTTTCAAAACTGATAACAAAAATTTTTCACGGTGTATCACAGTCTATCAAACCTGTTTAAACTCGACCAATTCATGTAGAACTGGTTTAAACCCTTCTCAAGAGGTTTAAGTCTTCAAGACAAGTTTGCACTTAAATAAACCAAATGAATCGAGTCTCAAGAGGAAAAATAGCGCAGGGAGATTTCAAAATTAAATTAAACAGTCATCAGCATCAGCATCAGCATCATTTCTTTATTGTGGTTAAACTTCAATTGGCATTAACAATTAACACATGGAAATCAGAAAGAAAAAAATTCAAAAAAAAAAAACAAAACAAAAAAACATGATAATTAAATGATAAGAAAAGTAAAATAAATAAATATAAAATATTAAGTGCTTAATATTGTATTAAACGTTTATTATTATTATTTAATAGAATTAATAAATATTATAGGATTTATCATTATCATTATCATCATGTCACAGACAGTAGCCGACCATCATTTGCCGGGATACAATTATTGAGTATTTCAAAACAATGACAAGCAACAGTAACACCAACAACAACAGTTCTGTTCCAATAATTAAAACAAACATTGTATTGATCTTCCGTTGTTATTGTTGTTTATTGTTGTCATTGTTATAATATTTTTGTAAATTTAATGACTCATATTGGAATATTGGAAAGAAAGGAGTTTTTGGATAAAATGAATACAACTTCATAATTATTCTTATGGTTATAAAGAACTAATGATCATTAAATATTTCTCCTTACAAGGGAGCACAGAGAAAATATTCATGTTTGTGCGGCATGACACATGAACTTGGTATTGTTTACCTGCCAACAGTTGTTCAAAAGTATTCATTCATTTGTGATTGTATTCCGTATGTCGAGAAGTTTAAAAACATATCCCCACTTGCCAGTATATGGAACACTAATGTACTCAGTAGTAGTAACTTGCGGTACTTATAAGGTGTAATAAAATAAATCAAAAAATATGCTCCTATAAAGAATATTCGACTTGAATAATTGAGCTTCTCTTCCTTTTATCCGCTACAGCGAATATCGGATACAACTTGTTCCACGATTTATTTATCTTCACTGCTTTATTTCCAAATGTTGCCGAAAGGTCCCCTCAGACGATTTTTGGAGCTTCCAGTCAATTGCTGTACCAGCAGAACGCACATAACCACTACCATCCACTGCTCTCAACGAAACTCAATTTCAATTCTGGTTTAGCTGGGTTGTGCCCAGAGTTAAGAGCTGCTAATAGTGTTTGGCCAGCAAATACTTTGAATCGGCTGAAGTTATCGGTTAGCAAAGATCTTGCTTTGAGGTTAAAACAAGCTGCGTTCCATGTTTCACATTCATGATAAAAACATTCTGTTTAATAAACTAAGAAATCTGTCGGAAATTACAAGCTCCATGTTGTATGCCAAAGATACATCTCTCCCTGTTAATACGATTTTCTAAGTCCTCTATACAGTCACCGTTTCTTGTAATAATGTACTCCAAATAGGACGTACCATATGCAGGCAAGATGCTTTTTAGATTGATTCTGGAATAGTCTGGAATATTATGGCAATTTACTGGCAGAATTTGAATAATGAAATTAACGGAAAATGGGGGCAATTTAGGGCCGAATAGCCTTGTGTATCATATTTTAATCTCTTGGATTAGTTTCTTTCAAAGCTGAAAAAAATAAAGACTCGGTTTGTCAAAAATAAAAAACTAGCCTCTGTGGTTAATGCCTGGTGGAATCTCGATAGTTTGACAGTAAACAGGTTACCGCAGAAACAAAGTACCGAAATATTTTGAAGTGCACCGACCTAATCAAAGATATGTTGAGAGATAAAGAATATTTCTTCCTCAAATTTTAGTGTTTTCTCAGTTAGGACGTCTAATTTTCCAACCTCTATCGTATTTCAATGCCACAGTATGTGAATGATAATTAAAACAATTTAAAATACGGTAAAAAAAATTCATAAAATTATTCCACAAACATTTTTAAACAATTTTTCTTTTCAAACAGGTTTAAAAAAAGATTTTTTTTGTCGTTCATTTAATATTCAAATGCAAATTCTTGTTGTTGTTGCTGCAGTTGTTGTGGTTGTTGTCAAATAAAATGCAATAGCAACAACAAAGTTTTGTTTGTATTCAATTTCAATTTTTTAATATTTTTAAGTCAATTCATAGATGTTTGTTTCTAAAGGTGAAGAGGGCTAACTGGCTGGCTAACAAAATGAAAAGTTAACGTTTGCCAGTTGATGCGCTGTTAATGTTAGAATATTTTTTTTTATAGAAAACAAATAAACAAATATTCTTTTATTATTTTTATTTTAATACTGGATTGCAGTAATTACAAATTATTTATTAAGCAGTTCTCTAAAAGAATTCAATCTTTTAATATTAAAAGTCATGAGAAGCTTACAAATACTGAAATTCTATACAAACGCTGTGCACTTCTTTACTAGAGATAGAAAGATACCAATTGTTCGATTCTAGGGAACTAAAACCTGCTCTTACGACTTTAGCATTACACTCTGCTTAATTAATGTTCGATATAACTTCGAGATTTGCTTAGTAACCTTTCGGCTTCTCTTACATGATCATGCCTTCTTTCCTTTAAATATTATAAACACCGCGTTATTTTATTTATATTCGGTTCTGACATTACCGATCTGGCAAGGCTGTCAGTTGTGTGGCCTTATCTAAAATCCAAATCTAATATTTAGTTGTAGGTGTGGCTTCATTTTTCTTTTCTTTAAAAACCGGATAATTGTCTTGAAATGTCTTTAGATAGCATTATGCTTTCTCAGCTTGTATGCTGTTTATGCCGAAACGATGGACGATTTAATACCTTTAAATTTCTGCTAATCAATATGTATTTTCTTTTCATATTATTGTTGTTGTTGTTCTTTATCCATTTCTAAACTATTTATTATTGCTAGTAGCAGTAGAAATAATGTTGTTGTTATTGTTGTTGTATTAACTAATTTATTTACAATAATTCTATTACGTATTCATTTAATTATGAAAAAATACAAAGGTTTACACACATACATACACATATTTATATGTTGTTGTTGTCGTTTTAGTTAGTTGCCTGTCATTTGGCGGTATTTGAGAACACACCGTAATAAGTGATCGAAATGACAAAACAACAACAACACATTGTCAGTGAAGAGTAAGAAAAATCCACGTTTCCGGATAAAACGTGTTAAAACTGGTTAAAACCGTGTTAAGTTTTCACTTGTTGTTGTCTTTGGTTTTTTGTTTTTGAATTTAAAAACAAAACAAAACGTTTTCACTCACAGAGTCTTTCAAGTCTCTGCCCCACTCTCGTTCTCATTCTGGTTGAGTTTGGTAATTTAATTTAATTTTTTTTTATTGTTGTTGTTGTTGTTGTACTTACTTAGCATATATAATTACACATACGTACTAATAATTGCTGTTATTGTTGTTTTTTTTATTTTGTTTGTTTCCGTTTTATTCAGTTTCTCAGCCAGATTTTTGCAGACAGGATTGTTTTATTGATTTACTGCCAAATTGTTTTGATTTTGAAAAATCAATAACAAAAACAGCAACAACATGATCATAACAATGTTTTATAATATTTGTTTGGAATTCTTTAATTTCCAATTGTTGTCAACGATATATGAAGTTAGGCTAAGAAATATTGCCAGTCAACTACCATAGCAAAGAAAAAAAAATAAAAAATTTTATTGGGTGGGGTTAAACGTATAGAATGTTATTAGAGCGGTTAATCTTTTTTTCTAATATTTCAACACTAGGGTGGAATCAGGCTATAAGCCTTACAAGGTCAGCAAGGTTCTTATTAGTGCCAGAACAGAAAATTCGCTGAATTCGCCTCAGGTGGTTCTAAAACTTGCCGAACCAATGGGAAATGAAGTATAAATCGAGCGAAAGCTAACGTTGACAGTTAGTAGGAGTAAAAACCACAATAATGCAAATCACTAAACTGTTACGCAAATTGGGATACAGACTAAAAAGAATGTCTTTCATTAAAAGGGGCTTCCCAGACAGATTTTATTAAACACAGTCGCATCATTTAATTTATAATTATTGTATACAAAAAATATTTCATCTGCTGCTGAGAGACGTCAGACGTTTTCAATTGGTCACAGGTTTTAAAATTTTAACGAATTTTTAATTTGTTTATTATTCTTTAAAATATAAAAAAAAAAATAAAAAATAAAAAAAAAACTTCACAAATTTATACAGAAAGTTGTTTTAAGCATGTGACACAATTTAAATATTGAATAATAAGATTATTATACTCGCATTTGAATATTGTTTATCAAAAAACCAAAAAAAAAACATAATAATGCAGACAAAAGTAACAATTTAATCGATAAAAGCAATTTTAAAACAAGAGATTTAACTCTTAATGTTGGAAATGGACCGATGTAAAGAAGCAATCACTTAGGATAGAGTAGGCTTAGGCTGCGGGTATAAACAGTTGAAGATAAATACAAAAAAAAAACAGAATACCAGACCTATTCAAGTGATAACAATGGTGTGACGTTTATAAATAAACAGAAGTAGACTTTGAAATAGAAATAGAAAAATATTTATCGTTATTTGTTTTGTTTTTATTTTATTTAATCAATATGAAATTACTGCTGATATTAGACGGTAGACACTGTGAAATGCCTTTTTAAAAGAACTAAAGTTTTTAATACGTATAGATCCTCTAAATGAACGGAATAGTTAATAGAATACTAAAACCAGAATGAAGTAAAGAATGTTTGTAATCTCACTGAAACCAAAACTATAAAACACTATTTTTGGCTTTCTCAGCTATTATCTTCGAAATCCTTTCAGATATTCCTATGGAAGATTAAAATTTACGAATTTTGAAAACTCTGAGACTTCATTTTCCCTCCTGACAATCCATTTTGGAGGCTCCTTGAGCCCCTTGAGAGGATAACATCAACAATGTGAGAGGATTCTCAACAGCACGCACCCAATTCGTTCACATAAGATGAGGATGGCTATCTTCGCAGAACCTGTTCCAACTGTATTTGTAACTCGCTTAAATGGAAAAATTAAACTAAAACAAGACATTAAAGAGAAAGGTAATCGATTAAGTAGATGGTGGTCCTTTATAGTATTTTTAAAAAGCAAACAGATTGTCTTACATGGTTTGATATAAGAAATCGAAAAAAATTTTAAACAAACATTTCATGTCTGCTATATTATGAAGTAGGGTGAATAAATATTAAAATCTATGATAGAAAAAAGCTTAGGCGAAAGCTTTTCAACAAAAGTTTAAAGTATCTGAAGAGAAAAGTGTTAAACTCTGTTATTAACATTAGAAAGCATTTTTAATGCTTTGAAAAGCTCAATAACAAAATAAAAAGTTTACATTAAAAGAGTTGCCATGTCTTAAAGCAACCAAGTTTTTTAAATAATCAAATACGGCAATGTGCCGTAGCCCAATTCTCCGTGATTTAAACTTAACTTGTCTGTATTTGTCATCAGGCGCTTTAACCCGTACAACCTCTACCTCTAGATTTGTTAATATCTTCTTATATTTTCTATTCGATTAAATAAGTGTGATTAGTCGACAGAGATCTAGTTTAGTGGTCAATCTAATATCTTTTAGGCCACAAAAATCGAATCCCGAAATATTTCACCATTTTCTATTAGGTTTCCTATGCCCTATGCATATCTAATAGAACGTTTGATGATGGTTAACTTTAACATTACCGAACTCCTAGCGCCGCTGCTAAGGAATGAATTTCTAGAGAACCTTTTAGACAAATATCATAATCGGTTGTAGATTATTTTTAAAATGGCATTTAGCAACGCATTTATAGTCTTAGCTATACTTCCCCCTATTTTAAAGTGTCGACTTAAAGTGATTTCCTTCACCCAGTTATTCGTACGTTTAAATTAAATTTCGCACTTAAATGGAAAAATAAAAAGAAGCTTATAAAATATTCTAAAAATAAATCTCAAACTTAAGTATCAATTTAACAGAAAAAAAAAATTCTTTTAAACTCAACGCCAACAAACAAGCGAAACAGCAAACAAATCTTGTGGATTCTTTTCAAAAATCTTAAAATGCTCTGATAACGACGCGTTGTAACCGAGGGAGACATACTCATACACATACTTGTTGATACGCATAATATAATCATTCGTAGGAATCACATCGAAAAGTTAATTTATTTTACATTTTAAAATATTAGAAAAAAAAGGAATGACAAATATTTTAAAAGCACCCGGAAGGAAAACTTACGTCGTATCGAAGATCGATAGGTCCACTATGGTTACTTTCAGAATAGTGAGTTAAACTAATCAAAGAGACAATACATATAGGAAAGGAAAATGGAAAGAAGAGAGAGAGTGGAAGAAAAACAAGCCAGCTATACTTCCTCATTCACAAAATCTAGTAGAGACTAACTCACTAAAGCCACTGAAGAACACCCGGCCAATAGTTATCAACAGACTCTTAAATAAATCCTGCTGAAGCAACTAGATCACATACTAGTTATTATCCTCAAGACGCAATATCCCGTCAAAAAAACCTATCAAGATCCGATTCTTATTTTTATTGTCGTTTAAGGATGCCAAAGTAGGGCAACTATACGATCTACTATGTTGCTTTATATCTAGATAATATAGTGGGTTCCCTTCATACCTGTTGCCCTACAAACTTCAAGATAATGCTTGGTTCCAACAAGAGTAATATCCTGCCACACAGGTTACCAGTAGGTACTCCAATGACTCATTTGCATTACAACAAAATCTATATAGTGTTCGATATGATGCACATTATTTAAGTCCACATTGCGCTGACAAATTTTGGAGTAATTTTGGAATCGCTCTCGTATTCTCCGAACTTCTATTCATTGATTTATTAATCAGCAGGTAATGCCATCTCTAAATATCGTTTTAAAGAAAAAAAACTGAATTTTTTTTAATGTTTACTCGTAGCAAACCTTGGTTTGATTTAATTTGTCTGTCTGCCTGATTTTCATCAGACAATTTTGATTGGAATTAATTAATTAAACACACGCTGATAATACTCGCAAAATTGTACAAATTCTTCTTTCTGACAATAGCATGTGAAAGAAAGCCTAATAATTACTAACGTGATGTTGTTCCGTTCTGTAACAATTATGAACAATAATTACAAAACGTTTCCATTCATCTCCGACTGTCTTCTCATGTATTCAAACAAAATAGCTTCCCTCCTAAATTTCCTGCTTAAAAGTGTCACTTAAGTAGTGTGGCTTATGAGACTATAAGACTAAGGAAATAAGAAATAGAAACCGAAAGAACAAGAGAGACAGAAAGAGAATCAATTAAAATAAATCATAAATTTCCTGGACATATTCATACGTTCTTTGATTTTCTTAATAATTTGCGCTTTAAAGTTCATATCATAGACTCTGTAATTTAATCTGTCCGTTTTACGAGCACATTTCTCTTACCCTCTGCTTGTCCGTACAATCCATATTTCATTTCATAGTTTTCATGTCTGTTTAGCGTATTAAACTTGCGAAAAAATTAGTGAAATAAAGTGTAATGTATGAAGAATAAGTGTCAGCCGTTAAGGGGTAAGTTTAACAGTAGATTGGTTAAGCTGATAGTGAGTTAAAAATAAGATAAGCTGGGTTATTAGATATTCCTTCGCTTCTAAGTAATTTCATCACTGTCACAAGTTAAGCAATTCCAGGCCACATATAATGATACTGGAGCGAAGGCTGTTATAAACTGGGAACCTATCAAAGACGAATTAATTCGCTACAATTACAGTCTATGAAGTTGGCATGAAGCATTAGGCAATCGTTTGACCTTTTAACCTTAAGAAAACAATGTTGTTCCTAAAGAAATTATAAATTTTCAGAAGATCGCATCTTAATCTCTTAAGGACTAACCTTCAACTTTACAGCTGACCTTTAGATTTTGATTTAAATGAAGAGCAGAGAGGAGAAGATAACAATAGAACACAAATACGAGAGTTATTGTCTATTATTGTTATTGTTTCTGTTTTATTATATTTAATTAGAATAAAACCTCGATAAACTAAAAAAGATAAAGATGAGGATGGTGATGATGATGATGATGATAATGACTATCATTGTCGTTCTCAGTTTAATGGTGTTTTTAACGCTGAGCAAATATTTCAATAAAATTTCGCATAAACTTTAGAAATTTAGATGCAACCCAAGAAAATCGTGTTTATCACACTATTCAAGAGAGGCACAGCAACACAAAAAATTTTAAGGTTCTCCCTCTTCGCCAGTTGATGCCAAGCAATCAGACAACCGTGCAGTTAGACACTTTGACTGTTAGTCAACTAGACGTTTCATCTTTATATTCTTATTTTTTCTTATTTTTATTGACTTTTTCCATGACGTGATTTCTATTTTCATTCTTACAGAACGCGAATCGTTGTCAGATGTTGTGTTTTGCGGTTCACATTTCATTTGAAAACTTTTTGATGTGCAAGTCTCTAACAATCGACTGACAAACAGGCAGACTAATTGCCTGTTAGGCTGACAGACTGATTGATAAATTGATGTCATTACCACTTTTATTGTTATTGCTACTATTGGGGAAATTTTTGTTTTTTTTTTTACAATTTCTTTAAAATATTATGTGATGCCGTCTGTTAGCTTGTCATTTTGCTTAGGCGTAAACAAGAACAAAATGATGAATAACACTGGTTCGATTAATCAATTCCAGTTTTTTGTTTCTATTAATTGAACATTTTGTAAAGAGACGTTTTGTCAACGCAAGCAAATCAAATAGATTTTATACAATGAAATCGAATCGCAAAAGTCTACTTCAGAGTTTGCTTAAAGTGTTAAATTGCTGGCTTTATTTTTAATGATAGAAAGCATCGTCCTGAACGATCGAAACTCTTGTTTCGTTTTTTGACAAGAAAATGGATGCATAAGGACCTACTCATCAAGGATAATGTTCGATGTCTACAATAACAATTCCCTGTCTGGTACTTGATATAGTCCCAAGATGTTTTTTTCCTGGAATGCATTAATGCATCACAGGTTCTAAAAATGTGTTCGGGTAATTCATTCTCATCATCACAGAGTCTACATGTTGATTTCGACACAATTCTCATTCTGAAAACAGTTGATTGTCTCCAACCCAGTCT
>QOCX01000385.1:0-87931 GCA_005959815.1 Sarcophaga bullata | reverse complement strand
CTTCCTCTTTATCTTCGAATTTTTATTTTATCTTCATGGGTATGCGAGAGACTTCTCCAATCTTCCGACTTCCGTTAGAATGAATATCGGTTTAGGAGGAAAAGAGTATTGTCCACTTTATTTGCCTTCAACTCGACACAGATTTCTGTCATTTATTTCACCCTTTTCGAGACATTGGATTGATCACTGAATTCTTGAAACTTTCAGGTTGGTTTTCTATGAAAGTCATGTTTTAAACGCATAGTTTTGTTGCTAATTGTCAAGACCGGCTAATTATTAAGTCAGCTTCAAGTAAGGCATTGCGTCAAGTGAAGACTTTCAAATCAAAAGCATTTTAGAAATTCGTTTATGTCTTTCGAGCTATGTCTTCAAAGTTCATTGAGCCATGTTTGTAATGCAACATTTTAAAGTTTTCTTCTTATTTTATCTCATTTAGCTTAACTTTTAATCCTTTGCGTAAAGGTTTGTGTCCTTTTGCAACAGCCATCGTTGTTTGTTTAACGGAATGAAAGCTTCGACCCATATTTTCACGTAAGAAAACCTCCCAAAATCTATTGAAATCTCAAAATGTGTATAAGAGTGTATGGGTAAGCATGTATTTGTATGTGTGTGTATTTATTTTCTTATGCAATCGTATAAAGATTCTATTAAACTCATGGAACTTTTCAATCGTTATTGAATGAAAAATCATAAAAGTGAACAAAAAGAAGAAAAGCAAAATAATACAATAAAAAATGTCTGTCATACACACAAAATGTTGCCATAAATTCTAATCTTGAAAATCTTAAAAAAATAATATTTTTTTGCATTACAACCAGAATGAAAAATAAAGAAAACATCATCATCGCCATCATCATTACCATCATCATTATCACTAACATTATATGGGATTAAGTATGAGTTTCTTTTGTTTTTCATATGTTTTGTAGACGAATCCACATGCAAATTTACAAAAATTATGGCAATGAAAACAAACGGAAAAAGGCATACAACCAGAGGCATACAAAACCCCAATAATACACAAAAGAAAATAAAACCAGCAAATTTACAATGTCAATTTGACATTAAATAGACACAAACACATACATACACACATACACATTCTCACTCATACGGCAAATAATTAGACTCTCATACGTTAATAACCTCAACTTGGGCCAGTGACTTACATTGAGAGTCGAAAGTTTAAAAAGAAACCAACACAATGAAACATTACAACAACAAAAGCAATATAAAAGAAATTTTAAAAATTTTTAAAGCAACGACAGGACAAAGCAAAACAATTTCTCTCCATCACATAACAAATACAAACAAAACATATAAAGTGATACACGAAGCAGAGAGAGGAAGAGAGAGAGCCTAGAGGAGAGCGCAACGTAAAACATAGTACAGAGAGCATAATTTTTGTTTCCTTTTTTTCCTTTTATCAATAAAAGTAAATGGCAAATGGAAAAGAAAAAAACAATTTATCACAGAAACTAAACTATCGTTAAGGATAACGTATAAGAGAAAACAAACAAACAAAAGAGAGCAAAAATTTAAAAATAGATAGAAAACAACAACAATAACAACAACGACAAAAACTGAGAGCAGAAAAATTAAATCATGACACACTAAATGAAAATGTAGGGAAGTGGTGCAAAAGTTAAAGCTCTTCACGTAATAAATATTTACAAAAACCCCAAGAGAGTTACATACGTATGCACTCATTAGACAATCAAACATAAAGCTTTAGATTTTTGTGAGAGTATGTGTATGTGTGAGTTAAGTGTATATGTAAGTTAGACTGTTTTGTTAATGGGGCGAAAAATACTTGTTATAGAAATTACAGTGCAGTAAAAAATTAAAAACATTTTAATTATGACACTAATTGTTGGCTGGATATTGTCTCACCAATAAAAGATGCCATGAGTAAAATATCATTCATAAAATATTGAAATGTTATTCATCAATGCTTCATCGCTTAGAGATCCTCTCTACGTGCACTATACTCTTTGTTATATGAAGCACATACTACTCCAACCACTGTTATTCATAGTTCACTAGTTACTGGAGCGTATCTAAAACTGATCACCAACTGTAACAGGCTACAGAAAATAATTCTGTTGGTAAATATATCTTTCCAATACAAATCTGATGCATTTGGTTGCCTTAGTTGTTTTCCAATGTTGATGAGAGCTTCTGTGATAGAGGCATTCGCTTTTGTATCATTATTGTATTGTCACTTTTAATCATCACTGTAATTTAAACTTTAAAATCTAATGGCATGCAGAATACGAGAGATACTAAACTTTAAAGCTTTTTGTTGACATTTCAATGCTCTCCCTCGTAGTCTATTGGGAACTTTCTGCTCTCATTTCAAACAATTTTTCTTGTTTTTTATTTTTTACTTCGGTTGGAAGGCATAAATATGTATGACCAATACACTGAATTAGAACGAATACGCCATGCTATACATATACTAGCTCATGTTGGAGACAAACAAAAAAAAAAGAAAAAAAAACAATTTAAAAAGGAAAAGAGTGTAAATCAGTTAAATCTAATATAGATTCTATGGTGCTGCCAACAAACAGTAGTAGCAACTGCTGCTAAAGGCTGTTACTGCGTTAGCGACTGAATTCACTGCAGATGTTTTTGTGAGATTGACTCCCAAAGAATTGTGTATCCAAATTGCAATCGGGAAAAATTATTTTTCTTCCAACTTATTTCACTTTGTCATTCGAGCATTAAAGCATCGAGCGGTGTTCTAGCGCGACTGTATTGTAACTTTTTAAATTTTTATTAGAAGCAACAACAACAACAACAACAATAACAAGAGAGAAAAAGCAATAATATCAGCATTAGAAGAATAATAGTAGAGTTTTAACAGTAACGAGCGGATATTCGAATACAATATTAGAAAACGAACGAATCTTCTATTCTGGAGACGCGGTATACAAAAAGTGAAATTACCAGTTTCATGTTATAAAATTCATTGTAAAAATACGGATTTCAATAGACACATACACACACACATATATATACAAAGTATTTCTATATGGAATTTAAAAATAAATAAATTTGGAAGAAAAAAAAAACAAGAAAATTTATTGAAAAAAATCAGCAGCAAATAAAAGCAATTGAAATAAATCAAAACAGATTCAAAATATTTATTGTACACAATTTCTGTTGTTGTTCTGGTATTTTTATTGGAGGAAATAAATAATCAAACAACAAATTTATTTACAAATAAACTGGTTAATAAAATAGAAAAATAATAATTTGTTTTTGTATAACAATTACAACAACAACAAAACAACAAAATAAAAAAAATTTAATAATTTATAACAAATTCCACTACCTTTGGAACGTGCTTAAACGTGGTGTACATATTTAAAAAGTGTTAATTAAACAACAACAACAACAACAACAAATTTTAAATTAAATCCAAATAAAGTTTTAATAAATAACAACTCCTTAAAAAATTATTTTTATAATTTTTTTTAGAGAAAAAATATAAAAAAAAATCCAACAAATAAACGAAAAAAAATGTACAATATGCAGTCGTTAATTGTGGCCTCCGTATTGGTTTTAATGTTAACCGTACAACAAGGTGAGATTTATTTAAAAAAAAAACACGTATTTTACTTAAAAAATTAAAATAGAAAATCTTTAAAGTAAAAGAAAAGAAAAAAAACTTTAAAAATAAAACAATAGAACTCCCCAGCTGGCCATTAACTTTTTCCAATGATTTAAAGGTCAACTTCATATACATTTTCATTCTTTTCCTTTTTATTCTACTCTTTTGCCCTTTTCTTCGTTATTTTTTTTTTTTTTTCAAATCAAAAAAACGTTACATAACAACAAAAAGAAAATCCCTTTCCTTCTTTACTTTACAGTTATAAAACACAATCATTTTTTCCATGTCGTAGTATTTCCTTTACAAGAGTTGCTCTCTTCTTGTAAAGAGAAACCATTCTCTCTTACTCCCTTTCCTTTGCTCACAGTGTTGCCCATGCAGTGCTTTTTGTACTATTTATTTTCAATCTTATGCGCATCACAAAAAATAAGTCTCTACCCCAAGAATTTTTGTTTAATTTTTTTCACTTTTAACTGAATAGTGGTAATACTAAATCTCAATTAATTTAGGATGCACTCGGAGTCGTTATACAACCGAAATTATTCAGCATCCTTAACAACGTACTAACTTAACAACTGTAAATGAAAGTTATTGATTAAATAAAGTGATATTGAATCATAGGATGTCAATAGCAGCTGTCTCTAATCTGACACTATTTTGTGTGGTTGATCTCAATTCATTCAAGAATACATCGATCATTCTCATTTCAACTCCTGTCAACCTGGTGTTCACTCTAAAGCCCACTACCTGTTGACCAGATTATCGAATAATGCACATCGAACCTTACTTGTAGAAATTCTTATTGGCGTCCTAGAGTTTATGACCCTCTGCACTACTGGATATTTCACGCAATATTATACGTGGTCTGCCAGCTTGTCGTCTAGACTGAAGAGCTTGTTTTTTAAGTTATAATCGTTTGGCAAAGAGTATAGCTTGATCTCTGCCTTTACCGTTTCCTTTTACAAATTTGCATTATGAGCAGTATTTACCAGGCTTGCATAAGCAGAACGTGATGGTTAGCGGCATCGGTTGACAAAAGTTTGCTGAGAAAGATTGTCATTAAGACCAGGCGACTATTAGAACTCTTACTCAATGAAACTCCGCGATCGTTTAGGACTGTCACATATTTCTCAATGAGATAGCGTAGCGGCTCGACATTCAGGCGTAGTAGAATCATCAAACTCTCCGATGAGTTCTCTGCGAGCTTATAATTGACAATGCAGTTATGGATTCTGTCAACGCCGGCTAGTTTAATTCTTATTTTTAGGTCCTAAATAATAGTGTAGCCGTCAGATTGATTCCTTTTCAAGTTCCAAAATAAAAATATCTAAGAACTTTACACAAAAACAGAAATACGATGAACTTCTTTTAATCTTCACTGTACAAAAGCAGCAATTACAATTTAATGTTTCTTCTTTCACAAGCATACGCGTATTATCGCAAGTGTATGTATGAGAAAGGCAATTCTGTTAGGTTCAGTAAAAACAGGACAATTATATTGTAACAGAATAAAGACAGAAACTTGAAAAACGGTATTGCCAGCCAATTAAACATTTTTTCCAACCAAAAATAACTGCCAGATTGCCCCTTTTAAGTAAAGCGAATAAAAGAAGAGAAAAAAATACAAGGAAATTCATATAAGCATGTGTGTGTGCTCCCAAGAACTTTACATAATTGTGTTGCGCTAAGCAGAGAAAATAACAGTTAAAATAGCAGCAGCGGCAGTTGTAGGAGCTAAAGCGGCAGCAAAAAAAAAGCAAGTCGGAACACTTTTTATTTGTGAGAGTAAAAGTAGGAGGGAGTAGTAAAAATCTCATACACAAGAAATAAAATTTTAAAAAGGAAAACAAAAAAAGGACAAAATGGTAAGAAAAGCTGCAAGTGGAAAAGGAATGAAATGTTTGAGAAAAGAAAACTGTTATTCAACCATTAAGAAATAAGGATTAGAAACGAAATTTTAATTTCAGTAAATTATTAATAAAAGATGAAAGGAAAGAGATCCTAAGGATTTGAGGTCCTAGTTCAGATTTTTTTAAAATTGTTTGAAACAAAGAGGGAAGTTCGGAAGTTTTTACGGCTGAAAAATTCTGTACTAAGCAGAAATGATTTTGGAAAGCCATTGTACTCGGAAAATGTGACTTTTAGGCGTACATTATAGCCTGTAGGATTCAAAGTCATCCTGAAAATACCGTTACCGTAAATTTAAATTGCTATGGTGTTAGGATGAGTGCATCACATGTTACCCTTTATATAGGTACCTAGTCAGTAAGAAGTCTGCGGAAATGAGGAAGTGAATGTTCCAGCTAATACAGCCACAGGATTACATACCATAAACTTGGATAATCCAACGCCTTTTAATGCATTAAAGACCAGACTGAGAAAGTGAGCGGAAATGTTGTTACAGTATAATGGATTACAAAAATACTTTATAGGAATCTCGGCGAAGGAAAACCATGAGTAATATAAGGGCTGAATGAGGCCACCTTGAATACACTAATGAGCGTTTACACGCGACATATGCTCCGTATTGGCAAGGTGGAAAATGATAAATGCAAAGAATGTGATGAAGACATCGAAAAAATGTCATTGCTTAGTCTTCCGTGAGTACGATATCCCAATAATTTAGGGAATGCACTCGTCTAGAAGGAGAGGATTGAAAAAAGTTAAGAAGTCTGTATCTTGCGCAATCGTTGGTAACTCTTGATAGTAGGCTTGGTAAACCTTGTTACCAATGACTTCGGTGTATACCGCAGGCATGACACTCTTGCTTTCCTCTCCTTTATTCTGAGAGTAAAATAACATTGCCATAAAAAGTCTGAAAATTTGTTATTCGGAGTCGACATTAAACTTATACATAGGTCCCGACACTCATGGATAAAATTAAAACATAGAACTTGGATGGTGTGGTTAGAGAATTTTGACTAAGGGATTGTAATAACGAGCATTTGATTCTGATGGCAGAACTGCTGACTAAGAGATATGTGAAGTCTGTGAAGACCGTAAGTGTGGTTATCTGTTGGACTGCCTATGAGTTACACATCTTTTCTCCATCAGTTTCTCAAACAGTTTCAACGGATTTTCAGTTCTTCAATGCTGTCATTCTAATACATTTCTCCAGTAAAATAATAGCCACGTTAAGAAATTTTTGCAAATACGTCTTTAATGTTTTTAAGTATTTAAATATAAACATATTTGTAATAATTTACCGTTACATATTCAGTAATTTAACAGTACTTTCCAAAAAATATGATTATCATATCGAAAAAATATAAAACCGATCATTGTAACATAAGCATTCGTTCATAATATTTTTTCCAACACTGTACGTTGTATGTTGATTTCTCTTTTAAATTATTTTAATTGGCCTTAAATCGATATTATTTGTTAGTGTCTGTTGTACAGAGACAACAAATATTGTACAATATTTCAATAATATTTTAATAAAAAGAAAAATTTTCTTTCAATTCATTCAATAATTTTTCTGATTTTCTTATTATATTCCATTCTAATGGAAATGTATGCGAGTGCTGTGTGCTGTATGAAGAATAGAAAATGATTTCCTATTGGAAAGAAATGAAATAAATTTCTTTAAACAATTTGCATGCAATAGAAGAAAATTATTAAATACGATTGGAAACTAAATTTAGAATTCAGGAATCTTGAAAAATGTGCGGGCCTTACACATTTATGATTGATCGTATATTTTCGAAAATACGACTGTCGAGATCTTTAAGTTTTATAGTACATAGGTTCACAAAACAACTAAAGAAAAGTATAATGATTAATGATAATTAAGAAATTATATTTAAGATTCAGTCGGTTTAAATGCCAAATATGGATATTGATAATACCCCAGTAGTTTTAAAGTATTTTAAGTTAAATGTAAATAATTTAGATAATTAAACTTTTGTTGCTAATAATACCAGAGAAAAAAAGGTTTTAATTTTAAACAACAATAAAAATAAACAATTGAAAACCACAAGCAAGTGCAGGAGTTCACATGTTCCAGTTATAATGCATTGTATACCCCGAAATTTTAAGTACACATATTGTATGATCCTGATATAATAAAGAGGAATTTAATAATAGCAATAAAAAGAATATCGTGAGAAAGGCTAAGGAAAATGCAGTACTACGCCCATCAATTTTAATAAATTGTTTAATATTCTCATACTTAAACACTTATTTGCTCAATACAACCTTTTGGTCAGGATTAAATCCTAAAATAGGTTGTAATCCTGACTAAAAGGACATACATACATAATTGGCCATTACAACCCTTCAGTCAGGATTACGGCCTAGCTTCTCACACCACTTATGTTGTGTGTGCTAATTTTATGAATGAGTGGCGGTCCTACAGTTTAAAGTCGACTCCGAACGACAGATTTTTTTAGAAACTTTTCATGGCAATTTTATTTACTCTCAGAGTTTTTGCCAGAAATCTGCTGAGAGGAAGTCGCCGAAGAAATATTTTTTTCATATTTTGTTTTTTGATGTCTGACCGGGGATTCGAACCCTGGCCTTTCGTCTAATAAGCCAACACACTACCTACTAGACTACATACATACATACATAATTGGCCATTACAACCCTTCAGTCAGGATTACGGCCTAGCTTCTCATCACCACTTATGTTGTGTGTGTAATTTTATACATGAGTGGCGGGACCTACAGTTTAAAGTCGACTCCGAACGATAGATTTTTGAGAATCTTTTCATGGCAATTGTATTTACTCTCAGAGTTTTTGCCAGAAATCTGCTGAGCCTACTAGACTACGGTGACTAAAAGGACAGCTTTAAAATTTGTTTAACAGATAATAAAAAAACGTCCTTTAAAATTTGTTAACGTAATTCTTTCTATAATAGCCAAACAAAAGCAACTGTCAGCTATCAAAGCGGCACCACTATATTTTGAACCTATAAAAAGCATCCCTTAACAGGTAAACTTTTCTTTACACATTCATTTATACGCCCTTGTTTTTGCATTACATTTGTGCTAACATTCATGTTAATTTCAATCTACTTAGCAGTCTTTTCCATTTTTTTTTATTCTTTTTGATTCGTTAACCCCATTTTGAGGCAACAAACGCAGTGCATTGCATTAAATTACAAAACATCAGCGAAACTTAGAGAATCACTTAGACGTGTCATTATAAGTAACATTGAGGTGTTGTACACCAATTTAAGAAAAATATCATCTCCATGCAAATCATTTTTCTTCTAAATTCTTCTTTTATTTATTTTTTTTCAGTTCTTTTTTTCGTTTTAAGTGCATTTTTATAATTTAATATGATAATTTTGGCGAATAGTTTACAGACATACAGACACATTTCAAATATTTTCCATTCACAATGCCTGGGTACATCTTGATCTTCTTTTTCTCGTGTGTTTGTATTATATGTGGTGGTGTAGTAGTGTTGGTGATGGTGGCATTGTATTCAATTAGTATTCGTTCATTCGTATAAACAATTTAAAAATTATTTATCTGTGCAAAAAATCACACTTTATAACAGGCATCACATCATACATATCTCAACGTCATAAATGCTCTTTACTACACCGAAAGAAAATCTCTTTTTATACTACCGTAATCCCCCCTAACCCTCTTCTTCGCTCATCTTTAATACATTTTTGTTGCCAGCAGTAAAATGATCTCTTCTACTCTCGCACTCTCAGTCTCTTTATATCTACGGTTTTATTAAATTGAATAATTTGTTGTGATAAATCTCAACTGAATTCGTTATTTTCGGTTTCAATGTGAAATTTAATTTGAAATTGTGTGGCACTATTTTCTGCCAAAACAATGAGAAACGAAACAATTTTGATTGTGGTTTGATTGGAGGTAAACGAAAAAATATTATTTTATTTGTGATGAAAATTCAATCATACTTGTACGTACGTACGTTTTGTTTATTCAACTCAAATCAAATCAAATCAAATCAAATCATATCACAATGAAATGGAATTTTCTATTGTGCAATTATTATGATTGAATATTATGGTTGGTAACAAATTTCCATTAATTAAAATTTTTTATGTGGATTTCAATAATAATTTTTTATTAGAATAAATGATATTGTATCGGGTTACGTACAGCAGTTTGAAAACCACTAAATACAGTGAGCGTCAAAAGAAACTGTACACAAAAAAAAACTGTACAAAAATCTAACAATCATCAAACTCAACTTTTACCACTTAAACAAGGAGAGTGCCCGAAAAAATTTGTCAATATTTCGATTTTTTTTGTTTCAATTTTAAAAAACATTTGTAAAACAAATATAACGGTAATTTATTAATGTATATTTTTTTTTTAATGTACACTTTCCTTTGACGCTCATTGTATTTAGTAGTTTCCAACTGCTGGACAGGAAAGGATGTCTTTCATCTAAAGTGCCATATGTAGTGAAACATTCTTTAAGCATATAAAGTCCAGCTCATGCCTCAGTTAAAAACGGTTAACTATTGCCAATGAAGTAGCCGTATTCTAGTAGGTAGTGTATTAGCTTAATACACGATTTCATGTTCTTTATTTGAGGTTTAGTTGGTTCAACTAATTTTCCAAATTCTCTTATTACAAGAAATTTCAAATACCACCATGTTATGTTGCTCATGCTTATAATTTTTACTGTTCAAGTTTGTAAATCATATGACAGAACAAACAAACAAACAAAACATAGCATTTTAGAAAACTTAGTTTTGTATTGATATTTTTGAAAAAGAAACTAAAAGGAATACCAATAAAAGGGAAAACTACATGAATCCAGTTTCATACTGCGAGTAAATTAAATCAATAAAATAATCCCCAAGAAAATAAAAATAATCAGACACTTATTATGTCTATACGGGCTGGGCTATCTTTATTGGCGACCAAGTGTCTGCTGCCAATACAAAACGCAATATCTGTGGTCATGTTTTATTAAATATTTTTCAATTTCTATTCCAAGTTTCTATTTTTTAAGAAACAAACAAAACAAAATGAATAAAAATGTCGCATATAAAGCCTAAAATAAAGTGACTGCATTTAATTTTATAAATATTAGAGAGGCCTTTTTTATTACAATGTTACGACTGGTCGTACGATTCTCAATATGATGTTACGTTCACTTAACATGTGTAGCATCTTAACATCAATCTTTACTTATATAAAAGCATGCCAAGCAAAAATTCCTTCTAGGAATGTGTGGAAAAAGGGAAAGAAGGAATGGAACATGTTCATACAATGAAATTTAGCAACGCCCCATAGGACAAATTACGAAGGATGCTAAAAAATTTTCCTAAATATTGTATATTGTACATGTAAACTAATGGCATTATAAAATTGGGTGCGTTTTTGTGTGTGTGTGTTAAAGTTAACTGTATTTATTTACTGTTATACAATAATTATAAAATAGTGTAATCAATCACAGTTCATACAAAGAAAATGGTCAATATTGCTTAGGCCTTTAAAGACGTTCCTAAATATTCAGTCTTTGACAAATTGGAGACACCAAAATTTCTTAAGCAATAGTAAAGGCAAAATCGAAAGTGTTATGTAGCGCGTGACATAGTTTTGTTGAAACCATATACCGCCCAGTTCATAATCTTTATTTTTAGGCAAACAAATGTCGGTTATCATATGGCAACAATTCTCTGAATGGACGGTAATTGCTTATTAAGTGGAATCGCAAAAATTTAATTATCCACACACACATAATAGAAGTTATATCTTCGTCAGTATGTTAATTGCAATGATACATAGCCCGGACCACAACTATAAATCTATGATCTTCAAAATTCCTTTGCAATCTTATTGGTTTCTTGTACAGTAAGTTGATAATATCGACCCTAATCACCTTGCAATGCTCGAAATTTGGTCACGTTCGAATCACCACTTTTATAGCAAATCTTTCACTAAATGAATAACCCTTAAGATAATCCTTCAACTGAAGGACGATTGTCCATCTATGCCAGAACGATTGTCAAACTTCTAAATGGATAACCTGATATCACCACAAAGTCGCCTCCACGGCCTCTTCAGCGTCATACCCTCTTTGTAAGAGGAATCTTGTTGAAGATTAGCTTATCGACCGTTCGTTCTCAGTTAAAAAATTATACTTGGTCGGAATATTTTAAATATCTTTCACAAATAGCAATTAAAATGGCCATAAGGCAGAATTTTGATTGTCTTACTCGCTACCCCTAAAGAGCACTTTATATGGATAATTTCAAACATTTCTGTTTAGGTCCACCTACATTCTTCTTGTAGCTGTTATTATACATTCTTTTTGAGGTTTATTAATAATTACATGAAAATCTAAAGAAGAAATCAGGATTATATTCGTTAATTTCTATGGAAATACTTCTCAATAGTCATTGTTTTCAAATTCGAACCCGTAAGGCACTATCATTATCGTAGGAAGTTTTTCCCATGATTAGTACTACAATTTAACTGGAGAAAAATGCCTGAAAAATTACATCATGAAGTCTTAATCTTATTGAGAGCAATTGAAAATTTAATAAATTTAAATTAGAAATTAAAATTTAAAATTAAAAGTAATTATTTGCCGCAAAACCATAGATTGTATGAATAAGTTCTTCTTTATCTGTGGTAAGAATTGTTATGCAAGACACAACATGGTGTCCCTTCATTATTCAGAAAATGCTAATATGTATACATAGTATGTGTACATATTTAAATAAGAAACAAGATGTATGTATATAATACTAGATACACGCATACATGCATACATATATACCATTATTATATAAATATACGTATAGGCTTATGGACTCATTTTTTGTTTTTTTTTGCATTTTCTAAGTAACTTTAAGAAGAGAAAGGAAAATAGGAAACAGGATGATTTTAGTGTTTCAACAAAACTAAAAGAGTGTACAAGACTATTCTACAAGACAAATAAAAGAAGAAGCATAAGAAAAAACGACATGAAATTTAAGACAAAATGTTGATTCTCTTACATTAGTTGGGAAATATTTTTGGTCTTATTTTTCTTACCATATTACACTGCATCCCAGCCTTTTTTTTTTTGGATTTTTTCTTCTCTTACATGATGGCTTTTTATGCTGCTGCTGGTCTTTAAAAGTAGCATAAAACAGCAAAGAAATGAAATGAAATTCATATTCTGCTTTCTTACAACACCATCACCATTACGACATCCTAATTTTGTGCCATTAGAGGAACTTTTAGGTTTTTTTTAGATTGTGTTCTACAAAAAAAAAAAAAGGCAAAGAAAAAGTGATAAAAATAACAACCATAGCAGCAGCATATTTAGACTTTTAAAGTGGTCTTCTATTGTTTTAGTTAAAAAGTGGGACTTTACTCTTTTAGATTTTTTGTTTTCAGTTTTTTTCTTTTATAATAATAATTATTATAAAAAGAAAAAGAAGAAAATCAAAAACTATAACAAACTCTTATACTCATAATGAGTAGTAGTGTAG
This sequence comes from Sarcophaga bullata, assembly GCA_005959815.1. NCBI lineage: Eukaryota > Metazoa > Arthropoda > Insecta > Diptera > Sarcophagidae > Sarcophaga > Sarcophaga bullata. Next base: position 74,879 of record QOCX01000385.1, on the reverse strand, counting down.
ACAGATGTTGTTTGGTTTGCAATGTTTCTGCGCACTTGCCAACCAATAAACAAAGTTGGGTCATGTTGCCAAGAAGATGAAGTAAATGAATGAAGTTAGTCATGTAATAGACGTTTTTTTTTCATTATGTATTGTTATTATTGTTGTTTTTCAGATTTTTTTTTTGGAAACAAACTTAAATGAAAAATGAAATATTAATTTAGCCCAAAACGACATAGAGTCTTAAGGGCAATCCCTTTTTTCTCATAATTGTGATACTCTAATCATGTTCATGTAGAACTTTGTACATGCATGATTTCATTTAGATTTCATTTTAGAAACAAAAAATTATTAAGCAAGAGCTATTAAAGCTTTTATTTTTTAAATTTGAAGTGATTTATGTTGTTTTTAATATTTTTTGAAACAACAAAAATGTGATAATTTCTTACAGAATATTTAATTTTCAATTCATATCTACATGTACAGTCACAAAGCTCACAGAGGTCTATCAAAAAGTCTACTCAACTTGTTGTTTTACTGTTCTTACTTACTTAATTGATCGTTACTACCCTTTAGACAGGATTTCAATCTATTTTCTCTCAACACCCCATGAGTGACTGGACCTACGGTTTAAAGAAACTTTTCATGGCAATTTTGTTTACTCGCAGAATTTTCGCCAGAAGACTGCCGAAGCAATATTTTACATTTTTGTGTTGTTCGAGATATCCGAGCTAGGCGTCTGAACCGTAAACTCACATCTAATAAGCCCAACACACTACCTATTAGACTACTGTGGCTTCTATTCGGTTTTACTGTTCGACTTTCAGTCAAGATTAACCAGATACACCAAGTGATTGGTCTAAAGTAGCAGGAATATTTTATATAGTTTTTAACTAGTTTTTAACTATTTGAGGTATACGTCTTCATATATACATACATATATACATTAACTACTAATTATTAAATGGTGTGTCAATATACAATTTTTATTCATTGACAATTATTACGTCTTCATTGGGGATTTATTTAAGTATGCATTGAAGAACCATTTATTAAGACTTTTCAAATATTTGTGCTTTACCATTTGAATTGTAAAGTTTAATTGTAGTTATTGTAGTAAAATCCCAAAATAGATACAAATTTTAGAAGTGAGTGATAACGTCATTTACCGGCCACAACTTTATGTGTTATTTGTTGGTTTTGATAATGAAGTGCTTTTGAAAATTAAATGAACTGAACTAAATTCAAACACGCAAAATAAAATTTTTCAACGCAATAAAAACCAGTTAGAAAGTTAATGTCGGTTAAATATGCCTATAGAATCCTCTACACAATAATGTGCTTTTTAGTTTTGGTTAGGTGAGGGAAAAAAAGTAACGAAATTAAAAGTTTCACCCTTAACATTGCCAAGGTACCGCCCGAACTGTGTGAAAAAGTAGCCGCAAACTGCCTCAAAACGTTCGACGGCTATAGTCAATACAGCGGCGATCATTTAAATGATATTGTATTTCTTACATAAATGCCTGGTCCAAGCGTTATAATGAAATAAAATTTTTAACGAAATCTTTAACTTTATGTGTGGTGTTCTTTTTAAGTTTGCTTAATTTTTAATTACATTTATTGAGTTAATAGTTTATAAACATTTAGAAGAAAAAAAATTTCATTATTTCTAAACAATAACAAATGCTAAGTAACCAGTATCAGTATACATTGCTGAATAAATCCTTGAAGGAATGAATACAGGATAATAGCCGTAATGCAATTTGCATACAAACACTTCAGACAATAGAAAATTACATGTTCTTACTTAAAAGCTTATTTTCTTTTTCTTCTACACAATATTTCCTTCAACAGCTTCAATGCAATAACTAAAACAGAATGTAACTGTCTGCCATAGAAATTGCAACAACAAATAACCAACAGATATAGTAATGGAGGGAATGCAAAGGACATTAAGTGTTTCTGAGGTGGCTGCTGTCGGCTGTAGAGCCAAGACAAAGGCAAGACAAGTCAATTGTCCTATTTGCCGCAATAAGGCAGATGAATTTCAATTTGAATACCACCGACTGGGTTCATTTTACGAATATAAAAAGCATTTCATTTTCTTCTCTTTCACTTGATTTCTATAGCCAGTGTAAACGAACCGGAAGCAACTTAATAATAGTATTTAAAACGAAAAACAAAAAAATAGGAAATAAAAGGAACTAGCAAGTGCATTTAAGTGGGAAGAAAAATTAAAATTAAAATGATAACAAAAAAGTTTTGTTTTATTTGATAAAAGTTGTTAAGGTGGTCAGATGCATTTACAAATAGACAAAAGACATATTGTTGTCTTATTACTGTTATTATCATAATATTGTATATTATACAATAGATTGCCCTAAAAGATCTTTTCTAACCTCTTTTGATTACAAATGATGAAAAGTTTCTCAGCACATTTGTACGTGCAACCGATATAGAAGGGGTGATATGCAGTAAACCACAATTGTTTACAAGGAACGAAAGAACCCTGCATCCAAATAAAAATGAGAAGTTTTTAATTTTCAATTACAAACACAACGTCTGCTATTCCCCTTTTAATACACACTTGGTCACTCTAAAATGCAAATGCATATGAATAATTACAAAAGCATACATTCTGGCAGGCCTAGACACAGTACATCAATTACAATTGCTTGTGTATGTAGTGGAAATGATTGTGTTTTGAAAATAAAACTAATTTATGGCACTCATTTAAGTGTAAAGTGCACTTTACAGACAACCCAATCATCTAAAGAACACTTTTCCTGCATAAATAATTAGAAAACATGAGAGATACAGTGTAAAGACAACCTGTTGTTGATTTGTTATTTAAAATCAGAATCAAAAACAAAAATTAAAATGAAGGAAAACTGTTTCAATTTATTTAATTTTTATGTTTTCAGGTTCTGCTATTAAATGTTTCGTGTGCAACAGCCATAAGGATGCAAATTGTGCTTTAGATATGCCACCCGATAATCTACTCAAGGACTGCCAAGAGGATTATTCGTCACGGGGTCGTGGCATCTCAACATATTGCCGTAAAATAACACAAATTATTGAGTTTTCAGTTAATAATTGTAAGTTTTTCTTTTTTCATTTTAATTTTCATAATAATTAATGTTTAAAAAAATAATTTTTTATTGTGATTTAGTACCACCTGATAGTCGTGTCATACGTACCTGTGGCTTTTTAAATCAAACTTCAAACAACTTCTGTTATCAGCGTGCTGGTTTTGGTGGCCGCCAAATTGTTTGCTCCTGTGATACTGATAATTGTAATGCTGCCACCGGTTTGTTCGTTTCATCGGTAGCCATGGCCACTTCATTATTTGTTGCTGTGGCATATTTACTGAAAAATTTCGTTTAATTTCGTTTAGTTTTTTAATTTTTAAAATTCATTTTGTAATCATTATACAATTTTTGTTTTCTTTTTTTAATTTATATTGTTGAATTTTTTATTTTAATTTTTTAATGTTAATGTTTTATGGTTAAACTAATTAACTTTTTCTATAGTTCTTACATATTAAACAAAGTACCAAGATTTTTTAAACAATTTTATTCCTGTTTAATAATTATCGCGAAGGTTAGTATATTTTAATAAAAAATAAATTATTTTTAAAAATTTATAATAAATATTTTCATTTTTTATTTTCAGAACTATTAACAGCGCATAAAATATCGAAAAAAAAACATTCTAAAGGCAGCAATTATAAATCCCTCTTGTTAACAGTAAATTTCTTTGTTTTAATCGTATTTTCAGTTCTATACACTGAAAGAAATTTTAAGCTTTAATTGGATTTTAATAGTTTAAATAATAGCCTTGTATTTGGTCTTTTAAAACAGCTATTCATAGAATAAATGTAGCACTATGAAATTCTTTCTAATTAATAATTAAGATTGCTTAAAATTCTCAGTGTAAACGTTAATTTAAAAAAAAAACTATTTTTTAATCCTTGAATCATAAGCAGATGTTGTTTGTACATTTTACTTTGAGCTTTATTCCAGTTTTTGCTCAATGCATCTAATGTATGTACCGTGCGCCTTCCTTGACCTTCTTCAAGTATGTCTAATCCCATCTCCACCGAATTAACTGGCCAACGATAATTTCAAATCGCTAACTTTATTAGGCAACTAATCAATAGATTAGAATCCACAAAGCAGTCGAAGAAGGGAACGGAATCTAATGAAATAACGCACCTTACATTAGATCAATTTTATTGGAATATTCTTTCCGTGATTCTATGCTCAGATATATTTCCGTTTCCAAATGCTAGTGAATATTAGTAGCGGCAGTGAATAATAGTCTCATATTACAAGTGATTATAAAGCGGCCCCTTCTGTCTCATTATGGCTCCCTATAACATCTATCCTATGCCAACTTTTCTAGCACAACATTGTCTGAGTTCTAAGTATAGAGCAAGAAACACCGAGCATTCACAGATGCGTGGCAAGATTTAAATTAGCCACTTGACTTGTGATCACTACCAAGGAAAAGATTGATGAGTGGGCACAGGCCATATGTCGAATCCAAACCACATGAACTTCGCAATTATACAGAAATTTATTAGCTTCGTAACGTAAGCTCCGATGAATATATTTGGCATATTGCTCTTTGGCAAAAAAGCTTAGAAGCCCCTCCGTGTAACTGATACGGAAACGTCTGCAGAGAAGTAAGGCACAATGGCACATACATATATTCTCTGTTAATAGGTTTGGCAAAGAACGCATCATTATTAGTATAGCTTTATTGGGCCATTTAACATTATGGCTTTCATATTGATATTGATATTGACCAAGTTCTGTTTTCGAACCGGTGGTACGGATATCTGTTCAAGTATACATCGAGTAAAATTTACGACAGCTTATGATTCGAGGGTTAGTTACCTTGGAATAATAAGCTTTAAATTAATAAACAAAAATAATGTACAAACCTACTAAAATAAAATTCAGTCTCCACATTTAGAAAAATTTTAATATTTTATTTAATTTTGTTCTTATTCTTATTTTTCATTCTGTTTATTCCCCTAAAGAAACCACAACCAAAAGCAAAAGAAAAAGTCAAATAAAGTATTGTAGCCTACCGTTAAATATTTTTGAATTTTTAAATCAAACAAACAAATTAAATAATTTTATTTAGTTAAACAGAAAAAGCAAACAAATAAAACAAGAAAAAAAAACAAATTTTTAATTTGTTATTAATATATTTAAAAAAATAAAACAAAAAACAACATTAAAATCTAAAACAAAACCAAAAAAAATATTAAAAAAAAGAAAAACTTTTTTAAAAATAAGTTCAAATCCAAAGAATAAACAGACAACAGCTAATACCAAAAAACAAAGAGCAAATTAGAATAATTAAAAGAAATTAAATGTCCTTAAAAAACAAAACAAAGAATATAAAACATTTAATTTCTTAACAATTACGAAATCAATAAAAAAAAAACTTAGTTTAGCTACTAGTATGGAAAACATTTAAAAAATAAACAAAACAAAAAAATAATAAATGCTTTAAGAAAAACAAAAATTTGAATGAAAAATCTATTACAATGGCAACCCCACATAGTTCAACAGAACATTAAAACACTGTAAACTAAAAAAAGAACAATGATTAAAAACCTAAATAAATTTATAAATGTTATAAAAACAAAGAAAAATAATGCAGTTTCCAATAATCGTTTTATAAGAATCCAAGTTTGACATGGAAGTTTAATATAAAATTTAGATTTTTGAGAAAAATTTATTTTAAAAATTTACAAAATAAATATCTTTAACTACTTAACCTTTTCTGCCTGCTTAACTATTTTTCTGTAAAGACGAGTATACTCGTCGAAAACAGTGTAAAAACTTTAATTTTCAATGAATCAAATCAAAAGTAATTTTTTATGCTTATGGCGTGTATACACGACATATACACGTTCAGACGACCCAGTAAGTAGCATAGTTCCAGTTGAGTAAATGAATGCTCTACTACATCCCTATTTGATTTAAATTTAAACATTTTTTTGGGTTGTTCCAGAAATAACTTGACAATAATAGCCGGCTTTTCGACCGACACTTTTGGAACATTCGTAAAGGATAAAAATCGGTTCAAGCCCTATGTATAGATCCTGTAATGGAGAAAAAAATCACCGGAATTTTCCGTAGAGCCATTACAGTTTTACGCTAAGTTTATGTACATTATGTTGTGAGTCCTTTCTTTAAAAACACTTTTAAAGGTAATACTGCTCTTTCTATAGAATTAAAAAAATTGGATTTATGCTGACGTGGAAGCAACTTTACTCTCAAACTGCATTAAAACAGTGAGACATGAGTGACATGAGCTCACACTCATTAATTTTCACTCACGAAGCCAATGTCTGGCAAAGTAGTTGTTCACCAAAACTTTAACAATTGATATTCAGACAACGTTATAAAGCAAAGTCTTCAGCACATAAATTCGAAAGAATATTTCCTAGCCGTTTTTATGGTTTTTTACAAAATCCTCCAGCCCTCTTGAAAATTACGAAACCCTATTGTCAAATTCAATATTCAATTCAATTGCCTATTCAATAGGAATTCAATTCGTTTGGAAAAAATTAAGAAAACATTTCAGCAACATTTTGAACATCTTTACATAACGATTACAAATGTATACACTTGTTACAGACCAACTGCCAATAAAAAATTAAATAAAATGAAATATTTATTAAAACAAAAATAAGAATTAAATAAAAAAAATAAAATTTAATACAAAAAAGGAAAATAAGATCCAACAATTGCAAATATTGTTTAAATCTTTATTTACAACAACACAAAAATAATTAAAAAAAATTAGTTGTAAAAAAATTTCTTTAATTTTAGCTTCATTCACACTCACAGTTATTTTTATTAATTATTTATAAAATCTATTGTAGTATAAATTGCTATGAAACGAAACGAATTAAATTAAAAATAGATTCCCATTTTATGAATACATAATGTTATTAAATAAACAAAAAAAAAACTAAAAAAAACAATATCATTGTTTAACAAATAAATCTTAAGAAATTCTGAAAAAATCGCTCATAGTTATGGAAACAATAAAACCCTAATCTCGTCTAAAATGTCCTTTATTATACATACATACCTATAGATATGTAATTGTTAACAAAATAAAAAAAAATTAAATAATTAAAACAAAAATAATTTATAAATAAAAACAAACTACAACAAAAAATATGTATTTCTTTAGAAAAAAAAATTGTATAAGCTGTGTCATAAATGGAAATATTGAATAAAAGAAAATTTAATAAAAATCGAAACCAAGAACAAAAGAGGAAAATCTTTCATTTAAACCCCTCCCTTTATGTAAGGAAAGAATACGTTTCAGAAATTGGCGTAGTGGTTAAAACACTGCCAATTCCATTAAGTTCTGAAACGGTACAGAGTTTGTAGAAAACAAGCTGTTTTCGGCTTCTCCAACTCACGGCTGGGAATGTATTCAATATATGAAGAACATCTCTACGTCTTTGTTTCTGTAAGACGAACGTCTTCAGACATGTTTCCTATACGAACATACGTCCACCTTTCAGAAACAGGAAAAAGTACCTCGAGCGGCCACCATGTCCTCGTAATGCTCTGACAGCCATCTGGCAATCAGAATGCATAACATCTTTTACAGATATATTGTTGTCCTTTATTGCTTGCTCATTAAAAACGGTGAATTAAATAAAGCCGTTACATTATCTCCATAGCACTGAACGTACACCAGTACTATATTATTTACAAGTACGGCAACCCCCTACAAACTTCTGATTGCAAAGAAATGCTGCTTCTTGTTTCGTTTAGAAAATTTTCATCGTTTGTTTTGATTATTCATTCGTATATTTTTATATAAAAAAAAGAGAAAACAGATAAAAAGAGCAAACAGTGCGAAAAAAAACTTTATTACTCCGTCAAGTGTGAAAATAAAGGAAACTTTATTGTTTATTTATTATTAAAAAGAAAAGTAGCAATTAAACAGAGAAAAGCAAACACAACAAAGCTACCTGTTGTGGTGAAAAGAAGCGCATTTTATTTAATTTTCATTTATTTTCCATAACAAAGAAAACAAAAATTTCATTTGTTTGGATAGACTCTTGCCGTTGTTGCAGCTGCTGTTGGGTTAAATGGAACACCCCCTATATTTTTAAAGAAATACGTGACTAAAGCCAACAGAAACTATGTGTAATAATTTAAGCCTGTGATGATAACAAAACAAAACTATTCTTTGTTTTGTTGTTGCTGTTGTTAGAACTGAAAAAGAATTTTTCCATTTTAACGAAATTAAATTCAGAAAATTGCACGAAGCTGGGCAAAAATGGAAACTGTTTGTTTGGAGATTGGCCTGAATTATCAGCATGTGGCTGATACAAATGAAGCCTTGCGTTATCAATTGATATGCGATAAGCAATGGCTGCAAATACTAGAAAGAAAACGAAAAATTGCTAACTTTCCTCTTTACCCGAAATTAGACAGAAGGGCCCATCCCGAGGGTAAGCTGGAGCATCCTTGGTGTCGTATACTTTTGCAATTATACAAGAAACAGCCTCATGTTAAAGTTTATCCTTTAAAAAATCTGGCTTTAGAACAGGATAACAGCGGTGAATTTGGCTCCTCTATGCCTTTAAGCTATTCCCAAGCAGTGTTTGAGGTTACCAGTACAAATTTTAAAAACTTATGGGAAAACTTTTACAAACAATGTCCGGAAGCCCATTTGAAGAGTGAAAGAAATGTGAAACAACAAGCCAAAGTCGTTAAATCTCCTTCGGGCAGTGTTTTATCTTATGATATGGCTTTAAAGGAGTTAATAACACGCTTTTTTAAATGCCCAGTAATACACTGCAAACAGGATCGCCTGCAAGAGGACTGTAGTGATGTGTTAAGTGATATGGAGCTATCGGAATGCCATTCCAATATTATGCCTGCTTTAGTGGCTATAGAAACTTCTTCATATTTTGCTGTATTCTTTTATCCGCCTTCTATATCAACTTCCTTATACGATTGCATCACCTTTAGTCCCGCAATATTAACCAAAAACTATAATAAGCCTTTATTCCTGGTTTACCAACTCCTGCAATTGTACAAATACCTGCATGACCAAGGTTTACTACTGGGCGAAGTATTCCTTCAAGACATTTTATTAAATGAAAATCTATGGATATTACTGTTGCCTCATTTGGAATCAAATATACAAACTTTATACCACGAAGAGGCTTTATCGCGGACACCAAGTGAACTGGCGGCTGGCCATCCAGAGTTGGAATATGATCACGTCAATGAAGAAGCTGAACACTTGTTGGCATCCAACTTGAAATTGGATTTGAAATTTTCCTATGATTTAAAGCAGTTCTCTTTAAGGGATTATTGTGACATGTGGTGCAATGGTTTGCTTAGTAACTATGATTACTTAACCATACTCAACAATGCTGCTGGTCGCTCGCTTAGCAATCCCTCCTACCACCATATAATGCCTTGGGTGACTGATTTCTCCTCTCGTAATGGCTCCAATTGGCGTGATTTATCAAAAAGTAAATATCGCCTTAATAAAGGGGACATACATCTGGACCTAATGTTTCAACATGCTTCCCAGCAATTGCATAAGGAATTGGATTATAATAGTACAGCGCAAATACCTCATCATGTTTCTGATTTCCTATCCGAAATTACTTATTTTGTTTATATGGCCAGAAGAACTCCCCAGCACATCTTAAGGGAACATGTAAGACCCATATGGGTGCCTGCTGAGTACCCCGCATCTATACAAAGATTGCAGGAATGGACACCAGATGAATGTATACCCGAGTTTTACTCGGATCCAATGATCTTTAAATCCATACATGAAGATTTAGCGGACTTGGAAATACCTTCTTGGGCTTCCTGTCCTGAGGACTTCATATGCAAACATCGTGAAGCTTTAGAATCTCAATATGTCAGTGAACGTTTGCATCATTGGATAGATTTAAATTTTGGTTGCAAGTTAAGCGGCAAGGCGGCCATAAAATCTAAAAATGTTTGCCTTACCATGGTGGATCAGCATAAAAACCTTTGCCAGCGAGGCATAGTACAATTGTTCACACAACCGCATCCAGCAAAGAGAAACAACTCAATATGGTTTAGTAAAATAGCACCTAGAATGCAGAACCTCTGGCCTAATGCTAGCAATAGGAAGACAGAAAAGTATTCTAGGTCAAGAGGCCATTCCATGAACCGTGACAACAGACGTTTGGCCAAAAGTACAGAAAACCTCAATAAATCCAACGATTCCTTAGATGTTTTAGAAACCAAATCCACCAACTCCTCCAGAACATCACCTAGGTTGTCTCAGCGTATAACTTCCAATCAAGAAGAGCCTCCACTAACAGCTTCCAGTTTTTATAAGTCCACCAATTTCATAGAGCTGCCAAAAGATTATAATCCTTGCGCTTTATTGCAGTCCTTGGAATCAACTCAACAGTTTATAGCGAAAACATTTCCTTTTCAAAAGCCTACAGAAAATGCTCAAGAGAAAATGTACAACAGCGATTTACTTTTCGAAGACTACAGTGAGAATCATAGCTTTACCAATCAACTGTTCAATGACATCTCACCCTCTACAACGGCCACGTTTTCGAAACAAAAGTCTAAACTTGTCTCGACAGGAAAAATTTTAAATTCCAACTTGAAAAACAAAACTCCCACGCATTCCTTGGAAAAAAGCCTAAGGGACTTACAAATACTGGGTTGTTTAATAGTGGAAATATTTGCTTTATCCAAACTAAGGCCCTTAATAGGCCATAACTTGACGCCAAAGTTTGAGGAACGTTTGAAGGCCTGCCAAACTGTATTCAAAATCCATAGACACGATATACCCAAGTGTTTGAGATCGACTACCCAACAGCTTATCAACTTAAATTATCAACAAATAATAACCGAAAATGGTTTATGCTTGCCGTCAGCTCAACAGCTTTTAGAGCCTATTTATCAAAATCTCTTGATACCGTTTCCCATTAGCTATTATCCCTCGTATGCCTTAGTAAGATCCCTGCAATCATTTGATTTTGCTTCAGTTTTACTGGAGCTACACACCCATTTCCATTGTAATGGCTTGGATTGTAGCAAATATGCGGAAATAGATCGCTTGCGTGTATTGTACGAACGTAAGATAGCCAAATGCAAGGTTATGTCCTGCTGCGCACATACACGCCGTCTTTTGGATCCCATAGGCTATGAACAATTCCCTGCTATTGACCTACTATTACCTCATATTATCGATTTGCTAACACAGGAGCATACTTCCATTTTGGCTGCTTGGAATCTATTCGATGCGGTAGCACAAGCCTTGGGCGTTACACAAACACAAAACCTTCTGTTACAGCCACTTATGAAACTGTATGACGTTGAAAGCTTTGAGCGTGGCATGACTTCCGTGCGTAATCGTTCATTAACGGAGTCTATAAGCAGCTCTACAGGTCATTTGCGTTTTTCCACAAGCAGTTCTTTCAAGTCACGAAAATCGGTGAAGTTATATCATCAGATATTTTTATTGCGTTTGATGGTGAGATTTGGTTTGAAATGTTTCCTCAACAATTTTATTGCACCCCTGATAGAAGCCGTAGGAGGTTATAAAGAACCAGAAGATGGTAACGGTTTACACTATCACAGTGCAGTGGTTACGAGACGCACTAGTAAGAATCTTAGTTATGCTACAACTACCGCTAATAATGAAGAGGATTTGACTTTGATTTCACCCCAAAAGGGTGAAGATGTTGAGGATAATACATTGTCCGTAGACGCAGAAGGTGAGTTATTTGTATTTGCTTACAAGTTTTGTGTTTTTTTTTTAAACACTGGAAATGTCTGTCATTATTTTTTCCTAGCCACCCACCTTAAACCTGATATAGAAGATGTCTTTAGTTTTGATGATGACAACAATTCTGATCGCATATCAAGCTCAGATCATATCTCTAATAGATCTTTAGATTCTTTCGATATGAGACCCACCACTGCCGAAGAGGCTAAAGAAGACGATGAACGTCTAATGGATACCACACCCGAAAAGTTGGCCATTTCCGAAATTATCTTTGGCTCGAAAATATCGAATAATTCGTTTGAAGAACCTGATAAAATTTCTTTGAACAGTCAAAATGCCAATGAATCACCCATAAACATAAATCAGTTGGGTCCCCGATCGCCTACCATAGCTATACCAGCCAGTGTATTTCGTCGATCATACCAACTAAATACCATTGACTGCGATATTGGTTCTCGCAAAAGCATAGATTCATTTGAGATACTACAGCAGACGGCCGAAGAAGAACAAAAACAAAAGGCCGAGGAGAAATCAGCAGAAGACAATCTACAGGACTCCGTAGATGGCTGTGGCAAAAAATCTGAGGATAATGAGGAAAATCTAAAAGAACTTTCCCAAGAAGCTTGTGACTCTTTACAGGCTTCGGTTATTTCGAAAATGTCTGAAGAGAAGTCTTTGCAAAACAATTGCATTTCCGAAATGAGCAGCAAAAGTTTGGTTTGGCTTTCCCACCGTTTAGGACCGGTATTAACCTCACGTTATATTACCAAAAATCTCTTGAAAATGCTGACCTTATGTTATGTTGGTCAAGAGAATCTCTTACCCGAAACGGCTCCCTTAGAAGATAGCCATCTTTTGAATTATTTTACAGTCTCCGATGCCCGTGTAGTGGGAGACCGTTGTGCTGTAAGGGTTCTGGAATGCCTAATGACTATCGCTGCTTTGTATGGAGAACAAGTGATTTTATTACAGTATTTTCCACACATTAGTGAGCTGGTTACATTGGCCACCAAAAGGATGACGGGTAGCTTAGAAGGAGCTTTAATTAGTACCTTACAATTGCTGAAATATTTAATACCTTGCCTAACAGATGCTACCATTATGGATCATCTAAAGGTAAAGAGTTAAGGAACTTTAAAGACAGGGTAATCAGTACTTTACCTTTCTTTTCAGGACCTATTTTTAGATTCAATTATATTGCCAGTCCTGCAGTTTGTAGGCTCTTCACAAGTTCTAATGCCAAGTGGTTATTTGGGACGCTCTGTATTGTCACGTAAGCTTTTAGATGCCATTTATGTCTTAAGCGTACGTTTGGGTTCAGTTATGACTCGCGAATATTTATGCAATTCCGTATTACGGCCGTTCTTTTTAATTTTTGATAAAGCTTTTGGAGAAACTTTATATTTCGAAAAAGGTAAGAGAAAGAACTTCCTTAAAGTAGTAGTAAAAAATAAATGTTTTCTTAAGGTACACCCTTTGGAAGCGACTCTAATTGCTTAAGCATAACGCCGCCCAGAACAGGCACAGAACATATGGAAAATAAAAGGGAATTAGAAGAACTGCGCGATGTATTCTCACCGGCCTTGGCTCATAGTGCTTATTTGGCTTTCTTGCGTTTTCTCGGTGAAGATATAATGAAGCGCACAGTTGCAAATTTAGAATTTATACTGACCTTGTGTCATGAGTTTGAACAACCCGATTATAAGGCTTTTACGCATGTACAACGTCAAGACAGTGATCCTATGGATTGTCCTTTGAATACGAATTTAGAAGATACAGAAGAACAAAAAGCAGCCAACAGTTTTGGCACTCAAGTAGTGGGTAATCGCATAGAGGTACTAAGCCCAGGAGCCCAACCATCAGCGAGAGCTAAAGCTACTGATTCTCCATTACAAAATCTTGATAATACGGACATTTTAGATATGGTGGCCTATAAATTTGAACATTTGCCCAATACACGCTATTTAAAAGGCAATTGGTTGGCCTATTGGCGTCATGAAATTACCAGATCCGATAAGGATACTACATTGAATTTAAAACAAATTAAACTGCAAACCTTTGCAGGTCATGTGAATTCGGTGCGTTCTATTTTAGCTTTAGACAATGAAAATAGTTTTATATCAGCTTCAAAGGTAATTTATGCGTTCATTTCTTTATTAAATTCGCATTTAATTTAAAGTGTGTGTATATTTTAGGACAAAACTGTTAAATTATGGTCGTTGCGCAGTGAGGGAGATGGTTTTAAACAGACAACCTGCCAATTTACTTATACTGCCCATAAGAAATCTATACATTCCTTAGCATTTATGGATTCTATGCGTTTTGTAGTCTCCTGCGATTCGGGTGTACATATTTGGGATCCATTTATAGGACGCCCTTTAGGCATTTTAGATTCACCCAAACATAATCCCATAACAGTGGTTAAATGCTTACCCTCACCCAGTCCTTTAGTACTGGCCGGCACAGCAGAGGCTTCAGTGAAAATAATTGATGCGCGTTGCATGCAATACGTTAATGAGTGGCGTGTTAGCACGAATATACAAAATAACGCAACGGTTAGATGCTTAACAGTGGCCCCATCAGGCAATTGGCTGGCTGTGGGTTTATCCTCAGGCTCTATAGTTATGTTAGATGCGCGTACCGGCATGATTTTGAATTCTTGGCGCCCTATGGAATGTGATTTACTACAATTGGCAGCAGCCAATGATCAACAATTAATAAGTTCAGCCTTGGATCATAGCTTGGCAGTATGGCATGCCCATGATGGCATACTGCACTATCAATTAAAGTAAGTTTTCAATTTACAAATAGTTTAAGGCAAACATTTTTAAGTCAAGTAAAATATTTTATTCCATAGACCACCAGCTGAACCGGCACATTTTCTGCAAACTATTGGCTCTGAATTAGTATATGCCACCACCGGCAATCGCATTGGTATTTACTCTGATCTCAGCAGTTCTCATGCCTCTCACACAGTTACTAAATTACGCTCGGAAAATTTTAAAGGCGTTTTAACTTCATTGGCGGTATTACCTTTAAATCATGCCTTTCTGGCGGGCAATGAATCTGGCAATATATCGTTATTGTGTTAAGGGGCTAAGAGGCAAAGTAACATGCAAATAATTTAAAAGAATTTTATTTTTAATTGTCCTTAATTTAAGTAAACAAATTTTAAGAACACCAATCAACCCTTTAGTTAATTTCATTTTTATTCGTTTCAGTTTTTTTTTCGTTTTCTTAATGACAACCAAACGCAACATTATTTTATTGTTATTAATATTTTTACTCATTTTCAAACATTACAAGAATATATAGAAGAAAAATATATTTTTTATATACAAGCATACACTAACAGAACACATACATACACACATGCATACATATATGTACTAAACAATAGCAAAATGAAAAAAATAATTTTATTTCTTTACGAAACCAAATATTTAGTTATTGAAACAAAGAAAGACAAAGAAGACAAACAGACAGACAGACAGACAGACAGACAGACAGACATATGATGGTATAATCTCATGAAATAAGGAAATATTTAAACGAATTTCCTTTTTTTTTTTTTTTTTGATAAATTGATATTATTTTATGAAATGATAATTATCATAATAATTTTATGTTGTTGGTATTTTATATTTAAAATAAATAAGAAAAATTATTATTTAAATAAAATCCAATATTTAAGATGCATAAAAAACGAAACTTTAATTTAATTCCGTAATTTCGAACTTATTTGTGGCCAAATGTGGCAGATGCAGCTGGTGTTTGGTTTTTTAAGAGAAAGATACTACGTGGAACATATAAATGTATTGCCACTAGCCGTGAATCATCAGCAAAAAGAAGTTTCATATCAGAGTGAAGAAGATCTTTTAGTTGTAACAATTTGGAGAACAAGATCATAGTCTTGAAATTCTATTCTTACTCAGGTTTAATAGCCAACAAAAAGTAATACAGAGTGTATATATTCTTATTCTTACTCAGGTTTAATAGCCAACAAAAAGTAATACAGAGTGTATATATTTTAGGACATACATACATAATTGGCGTATTACAAACTTCAGTCAGGATTACGGCCTAGCTTCTCACACCACTTATGTTGTGTGTGTTAATTTTATACATGAGTTGCGGGACCTACAGTTTAAAGTCGACTCCGAACGACAGATTTTTGAGAAACTTTTCATGGCAATTTTATTTACTCTCAGAGTTTTTGCCAGAAATCTGGCTGAGATTCGAACTCTGGTCTTTCGTCTACTAAGCCAACACACTACATATTTTAGGACAACATTGTTTAATAAAGGAAACAGTGTAACTATTTAGATCACGTTTTTTATTCTACATATTTTGCATCACTTTTTTTCCGCTGCTCCTCATATTATTCTTATTTACTTGCAGTGGATAAAGACACCCATGTCCATACATTGAAATACAATGGATTATTTTAAATGACAAAAACAAAAGAAATAAAATGAAATTCTGAAAGCATTCTGAAAACATTGATCGTGCATGATGACTAGAAGAATAATAAAATTATTGAAAATAAGAAAAAGAAAAAAGCTTCGATACAATAAATAACTTCGTTGTTATCGAAAGCAGTAAAGAAAGAGGATTTAATCACTAAATATTGAACTCAATAAGGGAAAACAGATCTTTTTCTGAACTTCGTTGAAGTAAAAAATAGGCAAACAACATATTTAGAGGAGCTAGAGACTTAAATTATCTTGCAGGTGCTAGTACCGACAGTTTTCGATCCAATGAGCCAATTTCTAAGTTTCCTTAGAGTACAGAGATACGATGTGTAATCAGTTCAAGACATTAGTTTTGCATAGATCTCAAAGGATCTCTGTAAGTTCCCTGTGATCCTTGTGTGTGATTCAAAGGAAGCAATAACAACAACAATATTGCTAAGCAACTCCTCTTCCTCTTCCACTTCTTTTGTTTGACATTCAGCATCAATCTTCAGTCATATCTCCAGATAGTTACTCACCTTTGATGAATGAACTCCTTAAAAATACTGTCAATAAAAGACACACATACACCCAGACACAAATTTCTAGTGCAAGTTGTGCTCATTCATATTGAGGAACCAAAAAATATAAAGGAACGCAAGGGAAGCTGTAGTTTCTTTCTTTCTTCTTTTTTATACTTTTTGTGTGTTGAATTATCAACTAAATGTATGCGTTTGTGTGACTGTTTGTTTGTCTGGTGGTGGTGACTGGTTGGACGATTGGTGTTTTGCTTTGGCTGTCTTATTTGCTGATTCGGAGCATGAAAGTGGTATAGTTAGCTGTTGAAATGTGTGTGTGTGTGGTGTTGTTGCTGTAGTTGTTGTTGATATGCCGCGTAGGATTCTCCTTAAGTATCTGTATCTGCGTTATTGCTAAGGCTTATGATGCATCTTTTATTTGATTTTTTTTTTTTGTAAATTTTTGCCTGATTTTTTCTGGTTTTTTTCTTTTTTTTTTTGCAATCATCATCATCATGGCATTATTGCATTAATTTTCTTGTGTTTGTTGTTATTTTGTCGCTTTCAAGTTCAATATTTTCGTAAAGCGCAAATAAATATTTCTTTCCATTATTCTGATCTCTTGTTACAAAGAGGATTTGTATGAGGACAATAGTGCGTCTAATTTCTTAATGGAATGGGTTGGTTGGTTGGTTGGTGGTTTATGGTTAGTGGTTAATGGTGACTGTGATAATGGCCTGTGCAGCATTGGAAAACATGCACTCACTATTTACTATTCACCTTGATAGAGCACTTCCAAATTGTCCATCCGCCTTAGAAAAAGGAAGAGAAACGAACCACACAACCAATTTACTTATGGAATTCCTTATTTGCTGTGTGCTGGTTTTCTTTCTTCAGCATACCGTACCATACCGTACCGCATTGTATAATCAGCATTTAGACCTTGATTTTAAGGAAATGCTGCTGCCTGTGGATTTCGCATTATCATACAGGCTTTTAGTTTTAATTTTTTTTTTGTTTCTTTTTCTTTAACTGTCCATACTGTGTCGGGTGCGATCGTCGTCTACACACAATGAAATGAGTGTCTACAGCTGATGTTATAATTGATACACTGGGTTCAGATGAAGTAAAAATCAACATTGGATGCCGTATATGAGAGAGATTCATAAAATGAATACCAATACGAGTACCTACTTCCTCTAAGAAAGTACAACCTTCACCAGTCATAACCCGAGTTTTAAATTTTTATCAACCAATGTTTCTTAGAAGAATACTTGGTATATTTTGGCATCGAATCCTATCGAACTACGATTTGTTAACGCAAGTTCAGCAGAAAGTATTACGGCGGAAGTTCAGAAATAAAATAAGGATCATCCGCATAATACCGTGTTCAGGTGGCGGACAATAGTTATTGGCCTATGCTCTTATGGAAGCCAAGAGGAATGGTTTTTATCACTATCATACCTTTACATTCTATTGATATTCTACTACTCCCCTACTACATTTTATCCGAAATACAATTATATTTTCTGGCAGTTCGTACAAAAGTCATGTGAAAATACCAGTCGTTTCGCATAAGCTGCGGCCATTATAGTTCATACTAGCCCATTCCTTAATATAGAAAACTCCACCGATTCCCTACATCAATTAGATCCGCCCGTGTACATCTCCATTCGATTACTTTGTACATGAAGAGGATATATAGGTGTGATATTATTGTCTGTACGAAAAATTTTATACCACAAAGAGAAAGAATATTCTACCAGAGTTTATTATCGTAGTATCTAAAAGCCGCGACCTTAACGCTGAATCAGCTCTGCTGAATCTAAGGTCAGGGAATTCACTGCTGTAAGTAGACAAACGATATTTGAAAGGAGCGGAAAACTGAAATGTGGTACACTCGGCGAAAGGAATTATGAATAGTAGTGAAGACTACTGTAATGTGGGAGAGACGAAGCCAAATTGATTTAAGATAAACAACTTTTTTCCAGAAAATAATCAGACTATCCAAAAGATAGTAACCTATTAACGCACTCAAAAACCATTTGTTTAGAATAGGAATCACCTCAAGCCCACTATCTTGATCAACAGAACACATACTCGAATCCTGTGCGGTGTTAATGTATCTGACAATGACGCCAAATATGCAGAACTTGGTTAGGATAACATGATTAGAGTACATATTGTTATCCTATACAGATTGCGGGCAGCACAATATCTGCTGCCTGCAGATCAATAATGTGGTCGCAGTCCCTTAGCATCCCTACGCGATAACAATAATGGCTTAACATACGTAATTTTCATCTTTCTTATTGAACACTCTCTTGCTTACAAACTTTATATGACTTGGAGTTCGTTTTGATGAAAACCTTCCAGTAAATGTTTGTTTCACATTACCTCTTACAATATAAAAAAAAAAATTTAAAAAAACTTACCTGATATTGAAAAAATTATGGGAACGCACGCACTGAAGTAGTCTAGATCTCCCATTCAAAAATTTGTATTCCATGTAATGCGTGTTTCTTGTTCCTTCTTATAATCTTCATGTATGCCACTGCAAATATAAAAGCGGGAGATGCCATCCAAAGGATTACGGAGATAAAGAAGTTGAATACAAAATTTCTTTAAGTCGTCTTTGTAAAAAAAAAAAACTTTAAACAGAACAAAACATTTTATTGCACAAATTCACACAACATGCGCCAAACTAACCTACAAAATTTCCCGTCTACAGAAGTTTAATCTCTCTTCCAACTTGTTCGATGGAATTTGTAGCATGCCTTTGTGTGTGTTGGTTTGTTTTTTTTTTTTTGCTTTTTCATTTATTTGTTGACTGTCATTATCATTATTATCATCATTATTTCTTTGGCACTTACACACACATTCGCACATACTCATAACAAAATAATAATAATTCCACCTGATTCATTCATTCATTCAATTCCATTCATTCATTCATGCCTTGGATGGTTGTCGGTTGGAATTCGGAGAATTTGAAAATTTCAAAGAATGACTACAATCCACATCATTTCTAACAGGTCAACAGCAAAGCAAAATGTCGACAAATGTACATTGGCATTCGAAAAATGCCAGTGTACTACACTCGTTCGCACACTCTTTTCACTCAACAATGTTGTTGTTTAAAATAAAAATGTTATTGGAATTTATTGTTACTGCTGCTGCCACTGCCGCTGCTGTGTACGCCAGAAATAAAATTTTTCTCCAAAAAATACAAACGTACTCATATCCTACACGAAACCAATAAGATGAAAAAGGATTATTTGTAACTCTAGCGTTCATTTCCTTCTTCCAAGTTGTTCACACGGTCGTACCTACTACTGGCAACTCCTAATCTGCATAACCAACATGTAAAATAAATCAAATTCTTTACATAGTTGGGCATTATCGCCGTTGTATTGAAGAAAACCAACAAAAAATAAATAAATTGTCAGTGCTGCCCCTGTCTGTATTTATTCTGTGTTTTTTTGTTTATTTAAAAAAGGCATTGTTGCCATTTTTATGTGTTGCCAGCAGTTGTAGTTGTCGCATTTAGCAGTGAAAACACTAACAACACAGATTTTTTTAAATTATTGTACAATGTTACCAACATTTGTATTAAACTTTTAAGCAGGCGCTCAGTTTTGCTTGAACGTGTAGCAATTCATAATGAAACTGTTGAATGTTGCCGTGAAGAGATATAAATGACAACCCATACAAATAAAAATAATTCCTGAGAGCAATTTAGGCAGTGATAGAAACTGTGGTATACTCTACAAGCACTCAAGACCACAATAGTAAATATTTTCTTCTTAGAAATATTTTTCTTTTCCCTAAAGTGAAAATTACGATTAGGTTTGGTTACCAGGTCAGTTGAAGACCTGGTGTTCACACCAAAGGTCGAGGGAAGAGACAAACAATACTAAGGAAACTTGATCTGGAAAGAGAAACACAGCCAACTAATGCTAGCAATGACTTAAATCGTCCCAATGACTGACTCTCTAAGGTCAAGAATCTTAATGCTTCATTTCAGCACATGAAGAGCAGAAAGAGTTGTACTCAACAGAATTCGTCTCCCACACATTACAAACCGTTGCTCTTAACAGATTCACTTTAAGGACTCATTTCGTTCTAGAACGATTGAACCTAACTCATATTAGCCTGGAGGTTATTAAATCTCTTCTAATCCACAATGAAAGATCCCTTTCCGTCCGACCTGATGGTAATGATCGAAAAGTATGTAAAGCACTCAGAATTCTAGAACGATTAAATCTAACTCATATTAGCCTGGAGGTTATTAAATGCAGACAACATTGTACTCAACAGAATTCGTCTCCCACACATTACAAACCGTTGCTCTTAACAGATTCACTTTAAGGACTCATTTCGTTCTAGAACGATTGAACCTAACTCATATTAGCCTGGAGGTTATTAAATCTCTTCTAATCCACAATGAAAGATCCTCTTTCCGTCCGACCTGATGGTAATGATCGAAAAGTATGTAAAGCACTCAGAATTCTAGAACGATTAAATCTAACTCATATTAGCCTGGAGGTTATTAAATCTCCTCTAATCCACAATGAAAAATCCACTCTCCGTCCGACCTGATCGAAATGATCGAAAAGTAATAAAGTACTCAGAATCGTTGTATTGCAACTGCTTCTTTTACTTTATTGAGGACTTTGGGTTTGATAATCAGGCGAATAAATCAAGCGAAGTCTCTATTTATGGTGTGGATTGTACCGTTAGCATTGTGAAAAACAATGATTTTGGTGTCCTAGGACTGAAACCAAATAAGTTTTCCATTTTTTTTGTTCATAGTTTCTAAATATGTACGATTTAAACTATGCAAACGTTTGGTGTTCCAAACTCTGCCTAAAATAGGGCATTAGATCGACTGTATTCACTCTCTCCCTCTCCCTCTCTTGCTCAATATCTTTCCACATACAGTGTATATTACAATAAAAAAGCCTTCCTTCTTCAGTCATTTGGCAAAAACGAAACAAAATTAAAAAAAAAAGATAACAACAATAACAATATGAATAAATAATTATTATGTTTTATTATTATTATTATTAACTAAGTTGTAGACCACCCCTCTGCAATAATAATAAAATAAATAAAAATAAGAGCAACAACAACATGCTTAAAGTGTAATAAATTTTCTCAAACGCTCTTTAGTTTATAGTGGCACTTGCACAGTTCTGACATAATCTTCATTAGGCCAAGCAGCAATTACCACAAGCTGGCAATAATGCCCCTTTTTTAATGTTATACTGTGTACAGAGAGAGAGAGAGGGAGAGAGAGAGAGAGAGAGAGATAAGGTATAAAATAAATGAATATACATACAGCACTCCCGCCAACAATAAAAATTTTAAATAAATTACCCTGTGCTACAGAAGTAGTACGTTTACATGTGTGTATGGATGTACAAATACTGTATAAAAATAATAAATAAAAGGGGAAGTAAATGTTAGTTGTTGTTTTATTGCTATTTATTATGTTATTTATTATTATTATTATATTATTATTATTATCGTAATTATTATGATTATTATTATTGCTGTTGTTTATTCGCCTATAAAATAAATTAAAACCCAAGCGTCGTTCTCTTATAAACTGAATGAAGGAGTATTTTGTTTTTTTTAAATATTTTACAAACAAAACAAGTACGGAGAGCCGTTTTGGTTTTTTTAAATTTAAAAAAAATAATCGAAAAAAAATTTATTTTAAAAACGAATTTTCTACGTGCAAAACGTATGGGGCTGTCAGCTTTACGTCAGCATTTTTTACGTTATATTTGACAACAACACTCTTCCCCAACATGGCTGTTGTTTGCTATTGTTCTGCTCTTTCTTTATATTTCTTAACAGTTTTTGTTTGTGTTTACGTGGTTTACGTGCAAAGAGAAGAGAATTGTTTTTGTTGGTGCGCTTTGTTTGCTTCTTCTCTGTTTACAATTTGAAAAAAGATTTGCTTGCTAATTTCTCTGCTTCGTCTTATATTGTATTTGTTTGGCTTTTTATTGAAGAACGCCATGGTTTTTTAATACAAATTCTGCTTAGCAGCACCCACCCTTTCATTTTACAATATTAGGATTGCGAAAAATTTAGCAAGCGGCGCTCCCTCTCTCACTCTCTCAATTTATTTTTTATTTTTACAATAACTTTTTTCATTAAATGTTTTGTTGCTCTTTATAAAATTTAAAAAAAAAATGATTTTTTGAAAAATTCGTTAAAAACGTTAAAATTTGAATGTGATTTTAAAAACCAGAAATAGTGTGGCACAAAAGTCATCATCCAATCAGATGCTATAATTTTTTAATGATAGTTCTGTTTTGATATTTGTGAAGAACAAGACCTGAAATACATATCAATTAGACAGGCAGAGAACTGGGAAGAAATTTGGTGACTTCCACATCTAAACTACGTTCTCAATGACATGTATGTTGTTTATTGCATTAATATTCAACGGCTAAGCTGAATCGTGCGTGCATTGGGATAGAAGATGCGAGAATGAAAACAGGCAAGCTTCCAGGACGTCGTTGTCTGTGTTGTAAGAACCAAGTTAAGGAAGCCCTGCCATCGATTGGTGTAACCTACAAGCAGCTTAGGTACATGCGATGCAAAAACGTCTGGACGGAAATGCTAAGGCAGGTTGAAATACAACAAATTAGTTGTTATTGGTTTCCTAACCCTAACCTCACTTTTTAGAGAGTTGTGCTGACCGTCAAGAATAAACCGCCTCAAAGAAAGAAAGCAATCAGCTCTCTTCTTATTCATATCAATCCAGCAAACACCTGGCAATTCTGCACATCACCTCTCGTTGCCAAAGAAGCTGATTCCCACCTAAAATGGATGCAATAGGCCTTTAATTGAAGGACTATTTATGCTTACATTTTAATTACTTGTTACTTGCCCTCAGTTAAATAAAGTTTTGAGTTAGAAATTTCGATACTCTTTGTTGAAAACAAAGTCGACAAGCTATTGAGAAACAAATTTTTATTAGAAAAACAACAACAACGAGTCCATTATTCGTCTCTTTAATAAAAACATTTCTTTTTATTCTGTTTTGTGAGCAAAAAAGTAAAGCAACAACGAATGACGGTTGGATTGGATGGATGAGTGAGTGTTTCTAACAGAAAAATTTTTTTCTCTTTCGACTTTAAAATACGACAACAAACATTTCTACCAGGTTGCCAGCAATTTCAGAAGATCTCAGTCATTTCTATGAAAATATAAAAGCAATAGAAAAAGCATTAGATTCTCTGCGCATTTTGAAAGGAGAGCAGAGCAAAATTAAAAACCCAAACACAAAACAAAATAAGAAATTACACGCGGTCAAAAACGAACATACGATACCGTACCACATAATAAGCGTAGTGGAATGAATAATAATTAAAAAAAATTACGATTTAAAGCACGGGGAACCTGCGAAATCAGGATATATGGGCATAGAAACATATCTTGAAATTGTGCAGCAGATGAATTAACTAGACAAGGTCTGGCTCTGAAGTCGAAGTAGACTAGTAGGCAGTGTGTTGGCTTAAGAACGCAATCCCGTGGTTTAAACTCAGCTGAGACCTCGAGAAAAAATTTCTTTCTTGTTGACTTTCTTTCAGCTGTCTTCTGGCAAAAATTCTATCATTACACTTCAGATATCCAAGAATCATTATCCTTAGGTACCCAAGTACCGCACAATGACAGAGAAGATGGCCTGTGATCGCTTCGTCTTTTCCTTCTCATTACAGATTCTGCAGATGGCGTTTAAAGCTGTTCCCAGTGTCCTGGCAGGTGCAGCCAGATGTCACTGTCACTGATGGTGAGTGTTAAGGCAAATTTTATTTGCTTGTAGCGATAGCGGATCAGATTTTTTGTCTTTATACCATCATTCATTTTCAACTGAGTAAACTTTGCGTGAGAGAATTTCTTTGCCCCTCTGCAAAGGAATACTAATCTCACGTGTGAATTCTTTTGAATTTTCGGTTGTCTCAGCATTTGCTGAGGCTTCAGCCATAAATATTCCCGGCACAAAAACCCGTATAAGAAGAATTTTCATAGGTTTATGATTGCCTAGCGTTCAGTAGTTTCTTTCTAATCAACAATTTCGTTTCTTCAAAATTTTTGCCATTGAGATAATGATGAATGAATATGGGGATGGGAGGTATTATTCATTTCGTGTTTTTATTTCATTCACATGTTAATCACCATTTGCCAATGATAATTATCAACTATAATCGTCATCATTATTTCATTTCATTTATAATTTGAATTGCCATTGCCATTGCATAGCTTGTTCGTTACACATTCATTCATTCATTCATTCTTTCATTCATTCACTCATTGCTTATGATTATGGTGGTTGTTGTTGTTGTTGTTGTTATTTTATTATTGCTACCATTAAATTACACTTTCAATCTCATTTGCTGTTACAAACATCAACAACCAATGAAACTCATTGGCCATTGACTGGGCTCAGTTCATTTAATTTCAACTGTCGATGTCGTTGTCGTGTATGTTCGTTCGTTCATTCGTCCAATTCAATTAAATTGTTGTCGTACATCGTCATCACCAATGCCATAATCGTTAATAATAACGATGATGATGACTGCTGATGCCATTTAGTGGATGATTAAACTGAATTTAATCGTTTGTGACCAGGCTCCCATAATTACTTGACGACTGCAACATCATTTACTTCAATTAACGTTCGTATACGATGTGTGCTGCACAATTTTAAATTTCAATTTTTTTTACCCCCTCCTGCCTATGTGTGTTTTAATGTCTTTATCGTTTACGTTATATTTTCATCATCATTATTATTTCGTTTCGTTTCATTTTTTTAATGCTCATTATTGTCTTATAATTGGCATTTAGTCAGTTCTTTTTTATATTGTTATTGTTGTTGTACCTGATGTTGTTATGTTAACTTGCTTGTCGATTGTACGTTTATCATGTTTCTTTACTTTACTATTTTTATCATTATTATTTCTCTTTTCAAGCATAACATCGTATAATTATGATGATATTTGGTGAATAATAGCAGATTGTGTATGTGAGAGAGAGAGAGAGAGAGACGAAGTAATGAGGAGCTGAGAAATATGAGAAATGAATGGAAGGAATAGTCATTATCGTCTTTTAATTGGCATTTAGTTACTGGCATTTGCTTGTAGATTATTGTCACCATTTCTCTCTGGAAAATAGAGTCAAAGATAGTAGTTATGTGGAGCAGGAAGAGAGAAAGAGAAAAAATAAAATAGATTAAGAATAAAAAATGAATAGAAGTGGGAACATTTACAAGAAGAACTATTTGAATGATAATTGAACGGAAGACAAATGTGTGCAATTTTTATGAAAAATGAAATGTTTTCTCTGAAAAATAGCATGGAATTGATATTTTCTCTCAAGAAATAGCACACAAATTATTTATCTATACATATTTATTCCTTTTATCCCTAACAGCAGCAAGGGGTCATTAGTGGTTTAAGTAGAGATTGGTTTAAAAGTTGAATAGGTTAATGCATTGGATTCTGTTGCTAGAACTGTCAGCTATAGCGTTTAGATTTATGTAGTTATTCGTGGTGATAATTATACCGTCCTTGAACAGTCTATAGGCGTAGGATGATAAAATCGCTCGCTTAGAGGTCAGACAAATCTAGCCCGTTATGGCTATAAGTAAATAAATATTTGCGTTAAACATCGTTCGTGTACATCCTAGGGACAGTGACAGCTCTGGCTACAGATGGCAGAAGGCTGGGTACACCTCAAAACAGCTTTTACAGATGCTATAATAATGAGGAAGAAGACGATGCGACCACAGAACATCTTCATTGTTATTGTTCGACATTTGAGAACCTAAGAAGAATGATTTCTGGACATCTGAAATATAATGAATGAATATAACGTGTAGTCTGTAGTCATCGCCTTTGTCATGGCGAGAACACACTGCATTTTTATCGCTATTGAAGCTATTGCGTAGCAATACTTACTTACTCAGTTGGTCATTACAACGCTTTAGTCAGAACTAGATTCTTACTCCACTCATATTGAAACTAGAGTTTACCGTAGACTACGAAGGACAGATTTTAGAGAACTTTTTCATGACAATTTTGATTTACTCTCAGAAAGCTGTTAAAAAACTTGCTTCCGAATTAGGAATCTTCATAAGTTTTCGATGTGAATGCAATTGCGAAATTTTCGGAAAAAGCTATCCCTTGCATTTATGCAGAACATGTACAGTCCCATTATCTTCTTGAGGAAAATAGTGATCTTCAAACATGCTTCTTATAGTTTTGTATAGAGTTCATCCATAACCAGATTCATTAGTGGTGAAAGGACACAACGCTATTGACACTCCTGGAAAGTGCATAACCTATTGAACTGATTCTGCTAAACAAATAAAAAAGCAACTAAAATTTGGAACAGAACAGAAGAAGAATATTAAAAAAAAAATTAACCAATGCACGCATTTTTTAGTGTTCTTTCCATTCAGCAATCTTTATTTTGTCTAATTTTCTTCATTTTCAATTTACTTGCAAATTATCGTATTTATATTTTGTAATAATCATGTTAAGTTGTTGTATTTTTTATTAAAACTGCTTCAATGCATTTAAATTCCAACAATAAAGCCACAACATAAAATATTGCCAATGCATTCCCAATTCAATTGCAATTATAAACAGTAACACAACCATGTACACCACTTGCTCTCATCCAATACACCACAGTACACTACACCATACCATTAAAATACTAGTAACAACAACAAAACACACACAAGCCACAAAATGCCAATACAACACAACTCGCCTATATCAACCAATCACTACGAAAAATAATAATTTTTTCCTACTCATACATACACAGCTTAACACAAGCAGTAGTCAACATAGTCAGCATTTGTTTACATTTGAAACACAGAGAGAATCAAAACAAAAGAAATGCTTTTATGGCTGTGCTAAAAATTCTGTTTGCCTGGTATTGTGTGGAACAACAACGGCTGAAATGCGGATTTTGGCTACGCGGATTGGTCAGATGCGACACGAAACATGTGCGGCTCTAAAAGTAACAATTTGGTTGGATGAGACAACCAACACAGTGCCAGCGCCAGCGGTTTCAGCCAGCCGTCAGTCAAAAAACGCAGGCACTTTTTGATTCGATTTTAAATTTTTTTCCCAACTTGTATGGGAAATGTTGAAAAAAATAAGACACACAAAATGAATGAATGACTGACTGAATGATGGAAATAAAACATAAAATGGAAAAGAGAACGCAAGACTTTTGACTTTGACTCTCTTTTAAATTAAGAATTGAAAAGAATGAAATGGAAAGTACTTTTCAAAAAAATAGTACCATTTAAATAAAGTATTCTCAAACGATGATAAAACAATTGACACTTTGACTAACTAACTAACAACGCCTTCATACATTTCTTTTGTTTTGTTTACTTTGAAGTGTGCTTGCTTGCTTGGTTCGGCATGCCCGGCAAGTTAACCAACCAAAAGTAATTTAGTACCGGCAACAACACCATTCCCTTTTAGTATTATTTTTATTATCTTTCTCACTTTCCCTCTCTCTCACTCGCTCTCTTACTCATATACTGTTAGCTTAGTTTTAGTTCTTCTGCTTTAAATTTTAAAAGTATTTCTTTTTTGTACTCGCCATTGTTGTCTGCCTGCATCTTTGGAGAGAATTTTTTTCTTTTTCTGTACAGAGTAACACCAAGCAATAGCAGCAGTTTCTTCTTATATTGTGTAGACAGACGTCAAGCACACAACAAAACAACACCAACCACATCGCAACGTTGATACCAAACAAAAAGAAACTCATTTTCAGCGATGACACTACGGCGCAACCGAAAATTCCGAAATTCTGTGCGAAATATGACACTAAATATTAGGCTCCCATAACTACTCAGGAAGCAAAGAGTAGTAGATATTTCAGGTTTTAATTAAAATTTTAAAAGTAAATGCTAAGACGTTGGAGTAAAAGAGAACAATACCTATACTTTAATGTAAAGAAATAGAAAACAGATTGCCAAGTTTGCATTATTTTGTTTTATATAAGGATTCTTTAAACGAAAAAGAGTTTGAATTAAGTGTGCTTATTGTATGAGAAAAGCAATTGCATAAGATTTTTGAAAGTCTTTACCAAATTCATACCATTTATGTGAATTAAATTTTTATTTAAAATACCAAGAAACAAAGATGGTATAGGATAGTCTCCGTAGTATACTAAGTGGTGTTGGTATGAGAAAATACTTCTGAGGCTACTTCTGGCAAAAACTTTGAAAGTAAAATAAAATGTCATGAAAAATTTCTTAAAAATCTATTTCCGGAGTAAACTTCAAACTGTCGGTTCCGCTTCTCAAGTATAAAATTAACACAAAACAAAAATAGGGCGAGAAACAAGGTTGTAATTCTGTTTAACGGATTTTAATTACTAATTTCAATTTCACTTATCATATCACATTGTTTGAATCGCCTTGAATACTTCGAACTTGAAAGTAGGTTTTCGATTGACAATTAATTTCTCTTTTTAATGGATTTCTTTTTTTCTTCTGATTGCAATTATTTATAATACAAATACAATTTGTTGTTTAAAATTGCTTAAAAAATATTATGCTCTCTTTGGCTTTTATTATGACTAGTCGTACTCGTTTATTTTATTACTTTGGGCTTTCTTTTTAATGAATTTATTACTTTAATACACTTATTAGTTTATCAAAAGAACATATTCCTAGTAAAGGCATTGTAAATATTATTAAATATTTCAGTGTGTGTAATTTAACGTATAATAGTAATAGACTGCCTTAAGAAAAATTAATTGAACACAATTTTATTTGTATTTTCTTGTTATTTCTGGAAATTTATAAAATCCGTTCTAAATTACATGTTCTGAAGAACTGGCAACTCTATTCGATTACCCATAACCAAACAACAAACAATTAAAATCATGAGACAGAAGGAGACAAAAGCTGCTTCTCAAAATAAATGAAAATTTGTGTACTAAACGTAAGTAGTGAATGTGTGTGTGAGCAAGTGTGCACTGGCTGATATAACAGTATTCCGCCGATATTAAAGAAGAAATAAAATGGTATTTTGATTTTTGTTGTTTGTTCTTTATTTATTATTCTACTTGCTTGCACTGACTAACTGACTACTGGTCTTTGTTTTTGTTTACATGAGTTGAGCGAGAGAAAGGAACGAACGAACCCGTCATGTGTCATGCTTGCGCACTTGAACAGCACTGAAATGGAATCAACCTGTTTCTTTCAAACGCTAATATGAGCTGCGGCTTTCATAAAACGTCAGGCAGTGACTCTCATCGCTTATCTAGTAATAGAGAAGCAACAATACAAGTTATTGAGATAAATACGATTGTTGTCTCTCTTTTACTCCCTATAACAGTAGCACACAATACAAGCATTTTATTATTGTTCTGTATGGGGTTGTTTGTTTACTTACTATTCTTAGTATGCACTGGTAATAGTGTTGGTCAATGCTTTTTAAATAAAGTACTAAAGGAAGTTATAAAATAAACAAAAATAGTCAAATCATATCATATTTGGTTTGTTTTATAATTCCAACTGTTTTTAATAGGAAAATTAAATAAAAAGTACTTTACTTTGTCCTAAGAAAAAGTACTTTTTATATTTTACAATCCAAATAACATAAAAGTTACCATTACGTTCTCTTTGTTTATTGGTACATAAGTTTTTATTTTTTCTGATTTTCCTTACATTATGACAACGAATAAGGGGTACTTGGTTAAGAATTCTGTTCGCCTAATCAGTTCGGCGCTGTCATTTCACAATGACCCACCTTTACGACACAACAAAAAACCGACGACGAGCTGACGAGACTGACAGCAGACATTTTGTTGTGAGATTTTTTTTCCTACTATTGACGACTGCTTGCTTAACCACAAACAAAATCGTGTGAAAAGAAAATAACAACAATTGCCACAAGTTGTCATTTATAGTTTCGTTTGTATTATTACGTTGAGTGGGCAGTGTGGCTAAAAATGCAAGAATTTTTAAGTTTTTGTTTTGCAAGAGAATCTTTCTTAAGTTTTGCTGCCAGCCCGTAACTACAAAAATGATTTTCGGTTTTGTTGCTGCTGTTAGGCTATGTACGTAGTACGTACGTAATCAAAACTGCCAACCAACCAAAAAAAAAAAAAAAACAAACAAAAAGCCACCTTTTTGTTGACAACATTGTTTCAAAATCAATGTGTGTGCTTTTTTTTGGGGTATTGTTGTTATTTTAACCACAATTGTTTGTTGATTTTATAAAATGGCAGGCGATATTTCCTGCCGCCATCTATCATCAACAACAAAAAAGTCAAACAACAGCAACATTTCGATTAGGCTCTCAGTAATTTTCAGTTGGTAACACAATTATTTCTGTTTGTATCGTTTCTTCTTTTTTTTTTAATTTATTCACAGATTCAAAAAAATAAAAACAAAAACAAAAACAAAAACAATAATCAAAGAAATTCTACTAACAATACAAGTTTCGCATACATTTGTTCAAGTTTCTGGTTGTTTATTAAAATTTGTTGTTATTTATACTTAAAAGCAGGCAACAACACAAGCAATGAGCACAAACAAGTAAAGATACTCTGTGTAAAAATAACAATAACAATAACAATAATAATAACAGAATAACCTTAACAAAACAACAACAATACCAATATACAACAGTCATACTTTTTTTTTATACACTCAAGGCTCTTCTCATTTTATTTCGTTTTTGCTTCGTTGTTGCTGTTATTATTTCCTCGGTTGCCATGGGGAAACAAAACAAACCAAAGTAACTTGAACGGGGAAGAGAGATGAAAAAGTATGGGAGAGTAATTGTTAGAGATAAGCAGTTCGTCAATTCACACCACTACACCGGGCATATATGAGCTTTGTTACTCGGTTCGATGTAGATTTTCACTTTGACTTCGTTAAACATTTTTATGATAGCCAAGACGAATTAATATCATCAGCAAAATCCTGAAATCATGATCTAAGAAATCATAAAATGGTTGGCCACACTCCCAGAAGGGAATCAGAGGATATCACAAGTATTGCCATAGAATTGAATGCGTAATGGAACGGCCCGAACTAAACATCAACTGATAGAGTCGGAATGAAGTTCACATAGAAGTCCTATGGCAACCACGGGAATTTGTAGACATGGTGTAGCACACAGAATACTTACCGTTGACGAATTAGTTAACCGTTAGACGAATTTCGGCCTGCTTCATCACTTTGTTCCAGATGTCTCTACTTCACACGCTCTTATGCCAATTGATCATACCAATCTATAACAGAGCTTCTTCAACTTGATCCTTACAACTCGACTTTCACGTATCCTTTCCTAGCATTGAATGCATGAGCCTTCATAGCTGCTTGATGCTAATGCGCTGAACAACATTTATTTTATTGAGGAGCTCATACAGTTCTATCAAGACATCTGCAACTGTGTGCAGCACTGTCCGTAGAGCATTAGTGTCTCACTTTAGACCACACGCTTCTATTTCTCAAATAGATAAACAGGAAAAAATAGTCTTGGGGAGAAAAAACTCGGAGAGTATAATAAAATTGCTAAGGAAAAGTTCTCAATCTGCCGTTGGGAGCCTACATTAAACATAGAACATGAATGGTTTGGGAAACTAAGTTGTAAAGTAAGTAAAGGGTTTTAAGTGAATCTTCGTGCTGCTAGTCTATCGCCCTCGGCAGATATTTCATTCAGACTGTATGTGTAGCGGTTTTATGCTTGTATTTTTTACCCTGTGTACTGCGCATATTGCCTTCAATGTTGGTGAGTTATAATTTCAGCCTTACACCGCTTTGTATTGTTATTAAAACAAATTAACGACAACAACAAAAACAGAAATGTAACGATTCAAGGTATTGTAAACGCCCATCGCCATTCGTTCAAATGAGTAATACTGCCAACTGTAGCGTACACAAACACTTTATACTCCCATTTACTACTAACATTATCAATTAAAGAGAGAAAAAGAGATAGAGAGAGAGAGAGAGTGAGAGAGAGAGAGAAAGTTGAAATAATACCCCATAAACTCAATTTGTTGTTGATATACACGAAAGCAAAATAAAGCAACAAAAGTGAAAAGGTTTTTAACACAGTATTGCCTTGACCGTAAACCAAAATATAAAACGAAACTGAAAATGAAAACGACGACGACGACCGTGATGAGTTTTGCCTTGATTTTCAAGGATTTTTATTTGCAAATTTTAGCAATTCGAGGTCGTTGTATAGAACGTTTGTATATCGTCAAGGTTAAATTCATGCAAAATTCAACAACTCAAAGCCAAATGTTGGCGAAAAAATTCACAAACATTTTTGCAAACAACAAAATTTTGCACGAATTTTGACAACAACAACAACAAATACGAATAGGAATAAAAATTTTGCAAAAATTATAGAATTTTCATTATCTGTAGATGGTAGGTAGTGTAGTATAGTGTGCTGTTGTTGTTGTTGTTGGCTGAATAGTAAAAGAACTTGTATTAGTAACGGTTAGAGGTGTTGCTGTGCTGTACTGCACTGCTTTACACGGGGGGTTTAGTAGCACTGTGCGTTCATGCGTACTACTATTGTGTATGATGTTGATGAAGGAGTTGAATGAACTTTTGCTGGTTTTTGGTAGAGAGTAGAATGACCTTTTCGATTTGTTGTTGTTCATTGCTTTAAATGTTAGTGTTGTATAGTATGGGAGTGTGTGTGAGTATATGAGTGTATGTTGTATTGTGTTGTGTTGCTTGATTTTCTTTTTTTTTTTTTGGGGGGGGCCATTGCGTGTAAATTTTGGCTGTTTTAGTTGTTTGTTGGTTGTTGTTGGTTTGTTTTCATATGAAATGATATTTTGTGTTTATGATATCGGCATCGTCCTACTATTTTATATGCTGGCCTCATACAGTAGGTTGTTATGAAGCTTTTTTCGAAGCTAAGGTTAAGGTTAAATAAAAAATAAGTTCATGAGAGTGTGTATGTACAACGTTTTTTTGAAAAACATTTTTTTCCTTTTCTACTTAAGGGTCTCATAAACTGACCTAACACAACAACACTGCCGACGTACACTTACTTACACTTACTCCCGCATAGTGGCTTGATAACACTACTACAAGACAATTGAAGCAAAAAACAATATATTCAGTGTTGTTAGTCGGTGATTGTTGGGCCTTCAGTGTTAATTTCAGTGTTGTTAAGGGCTGCTAACTGGCCAATGGTCATTTTTTTCTTCGCTACATTTTTTGCACTCGTTTTTTTTTGTATAAGGCTCCCCTTGAATAAAATTGTTTTTTCTTTTTTTGCTTCTTTAAAATAGTTAGTGGTGGAGCTTTTTTTCTGTTGTTGTTGTTTAATGGATGCGGTCAGTCAGGTCCACAATCCAGTTTTATTACCAGGCTACCATAATAACCCAATAAACTAAAAATGTTTTCAAAATCCAAAACAAGAAAAACATAAAGAAAATGGCAATAATTTTTAGACGCTTTTGTTCGTCTGTCCGTTTGTCCATCAATCCATCCGCTCATTCATTCAGCCTTTTGTGTGCCGTGCCGTGCCATCCATTCATCGTTAATGCCTTGTTGTTCTTCGTTTCGTCAATTTTCAATTTTTTTTTTTGTTTTATTTCTGGTTTTTTTGTTGGCGTTGTTGTTGTATTGTTTTACAACAACAAAGCACCTGTCTATCATTCATTGGCCGTTAGTTAACATTACATTGTTGTAGTTTTATAGCTATTTTCACTTGTCTCTCTTACCTACTCTCTCTCTCTCTCGCTCTCTCTTGCTCACTCTCTCTCTCTGGCTTTGTTTCTCATTTTTGCATTTCATTTTATATGCTGGTCATTGTTTTGCTTTATTTTTATAGTTTTCTTGCCATCAGTTTTCTTGTGTAAAATAACTGGCAAATGGCCAATAAAAAAAAATAACACTTTTATTGTTGTTGTTATTGCTACTAGCAAAAGAAAAAGAATTTTTTGTAGAAGAGGAAAGAAAAAGTGACTGCCAAAAGCAACAAAAATATGGAAAAAAATTTGGATGGAATATATAAATAACAGGGTATCAGTGGTCATTCGTTCGTCGGTTGAAATTCCCAAGGAAGAAGAAATGCCACAAAGTAGTTGGGCGATATTTTTTTTCTGTTATTCGCTCGCTATCTCTCTCTGTCTCTCTCTCTCTGAGACACTATAAAAAATTTAGAAGTAAAATTATAGAAAAAAACAACACAAATAAAGGCACTAAATGACTGACCATTTGTTTTTTTAAGTAAAGAAATAAAGAAAAGTGCCATAAAAAACAACTAAAATAAGATAAAATATCACAAGGTAGTCAGTCAGTCAATGATATGTTGAAAAGATCATAAACAAATGTTTCTAGGTTTTATTTACCATTAAAACTGTAAATAAATTAACAGCGGTTAGGCATAGGCTGCACCGTATAACTTTATATTGTTATGTATTCATTGCAGTGCTTTACCATTTTGATGAGATCGATATAGGGAATCTCTTACACCTTTGGTTAGCATTTAAACCTCTTAAAGGGCTTATATTGGAGGCGTAATAGATCTCCTTTTTATTCTCAACATTTTTTATTTCCTTCTTCTCATACTTTAAAACTGCATTACCCATCTATGTAATCTAATGATTTAACAATTAGTACCATATACGCATCACCAACTCTGCCTTTAAGCAAACTGACCACTGCACAAGGAGGTTAACATTCTTCATAACCACACATAAAATAGTTTTTTGTATAACACAGCACACATAAATTTTATCACACATCTCAGCCAAATCATTTTTGTTCTAAACTACTCATACTTTTTCATTATTTCCCTCTCTCTCTCTCACTCTCATAATGTATTTCTTCTTACAACTTGTTGTTGGCCATTTGTCTACACTTTAATAAACACATGAACGTTACACGCACTGTATGAGTGTTTCTCTCTCTGTCTCTCTCTCTTATTCTTTTCACTAGAATACTTGTATGTACATACGTAAGCATGTATGTATGCAAGTCGTTGTACTTAAAACAACTATAAGAACTACACGGGGCACTTCAGAAGTCTTTATTTTTTTTTAATACTTGGAGCAGTCAAGTTAGTTTGGCTGTTTCGTTTGGTGTCTGTCGTAAATAGTTTTTTTTTGTTAAGAATGTTTGTGTAAAATTCTGTTTGCCTGTTCATTAACTTGTGGGAAAGTGTTGAACGCCCACAATAATGTGTCGATGTGTTGCCGAGAGAGAAGAACAAAACGAACGAACAACGTACGGTTGGTTGGTCGTATAATATTTTTGTTTTTATTGTAAATTAGTTTGCAAACACACACTGTACCGGGGGTATTATTATTTATTATGAACACTTAAACACAACACAACAACAAACAGCATAATCATGTTTAATAACGATTTAGAAGAGAACATGAATTTAATGAGCGTGTTTACTGTTTAGAGGTTGTATTCTTTTGCATGCGATTAAAACAGAATACAGTAATGCGCACTCATGTATCACAATGAAATTTTGAATTTTTAATTGCAATTTGAAGAATGTATTGGAATTATTTATTATGATGTTTTGCAACACTGTTCTTTACTTTTCATAATTTGAATTTAACCAGACTGGCGGATGGATCGACTGTACTTACCGGGCATTTTTAGATTGAAAATCTTGACAAGCACATTCGATTATTAACTTTACTACTTTTAAGTTCTTAAAAACCACTAACTTGGACAAGTAAGCCTATAATATAGCAGTAGTTACAGGAGTTCTTGTAATCCAACCAACAAAACCTTTTCCAATCTATTTCCGCAGGTTTAGAAACAAGAAATAGTCACTTAAAGCTAAATCCAGAAATTAAGGCAAATTATTTTGTTACGATTTCATAAATTGATTATTCCTGTATAACTGAGCTAAACTATGCTATATTTCTTCACTACACTGTACAATTGTGGGAGGTGAATATATTAGAAACGAAAAACCACACCTTTTTCACAAACAGCTTAAGGAGTTATCCCTCCAAGATTTTTAAGGAATTTCACCAGATGTTCTACAGCTTATTAGCGTACAAAACTTAAAAGCTATACAAATAAGTGCATAGTAGTACGTGCGAAATCTTATTTCTTCACTTATACCACACCTTTTATTGCTTTCAATTAATTGGCGCAGTTTTTTTTGTTTTTTTTTTTTGATTTTGTTTTTGTGGGTTTGTTAGAGTGTGGTGTTGGTAATTAAATGAATGAGTGTCGCTATTTTAACTATTTCTCTAGCTGTAGACACAATATTTTTTCAAGCACTTGCTTTCATCTCTGGGTGCCTGATAACCGTTTGTTAAATAAGCAAAATGACGGGCACAAAACAAAAATGTCTTCTGGCTGGCTGTCGTCAATATGAGATTATTATTGTTATTATATAGTCCAAAAAATGGTGGATCCGCTTTGAGGCGAGTAATAACGACGCCATTTCCATCTAATAGTATGTACGTTAAACAAAAAACGGTTACAAAAATTTAAATTTGAATATAATAAAACAGCAAGTATTACCGTACAAAGTGCTCTACAATATTTGGTTAAAGAATATGCAAAAAAAAAAACACTGTCAGACAGAAAGTATTTATTGTGTGTTGTTTTTTTTATTTGTTTTCTCAAAAATTTAGTTGTGTTTTTTAAAATTTTTTTTCTCTATTTTTGTTATAAAATTTTAATACTTTCGGCGTGACGCTGTCAGCTTTTTAGAAAATCTGCTCTCCCATGTAACGAACAAACAAAATGACTACTCAGTAACTTAAAATGTTGCAACATTGCTTTTTCACTTATTTACATCACTGCAAACACACACACAGACACATACACACACACAAACTAAGAGTACTTTTCGTTATTAATTGTTTTGATTTAAAAAAGCACGTTTACTTTGTGTGAAATTATTCATTTGATTCGTTTTTTAGCCCTCAGCAATTTCTCCACTCTAATTTATTGTTGTTGGGCTCACTCCTATGTGAAGCATTGTGTAGATGAGCTCTTGTGTAAACACATGTTTGAGAGTTTTATTTTGAGGTTGTGCTCTCTTCATATGCAAACATTGTGATTTTGTTTTGACTGTCCATAGAATCATGATAGTCCGTTAGTTTTTAATATTCATATTCGATCGATATGAGTACATATGTACGTATGTTTTCCATAAACACCAGTTGTTCTTCTCTTTATCTCCCCTTGTCATTGCAATTGTAAATATAACAGTAAAAATTGATTCAAGTGTGTGGTGAGTTAAATAACATATTCAATCGCAATTTATTCATGATATTGAGACACTGAAGAGAGTTACCATCAACAGTGAGGGAAATACACACATTTGTTGTTGTTTTTTTTTCTTCTCGTTTTAAACTGTTCTAGCTGAAAACAAATACGAAAAAAAGTATTTTATGTGTACGTATCTATGCATGCGCTATAGGGATCGGCGCCTAAATTATTGCGAATAAAAACGCTGTAATTTTTTGACCTTGAATACTTATTTTTGAACACTTTACTTTACCAAAGGACATCGTACCACTGTGCTGATTTAATTGTGGTCATTTTCTGAGTATTACAAGGTAATAACAATTGAATTGGCAAGATTTTAAAGAAATTTGAAGAGACTATGAATAATGCTAAAGATATAGTTTCTATTAGAGAAAGTATGGTAAATAATTCGAATACGTCGATTCTACGGTTTACTATGACGTATTTTGCATGTGGATTTAAACCTCCTTGCACATAAAGTTAAACTCATGCAAGAATTACAGTCAGCTGACTATCCTCAAGAGCGTATGGTAACTATGTGTTAGAATTGGCTTCTAGAATAATTTCTTCAGCGACAAAGTTCATTTCTCAATCGGTGTTTACGCAAAACAAAATTTCCTCACATGGTTGTCGGAATACCAAAAACAATTGTGGAAATGATATTAGGATTCGGAAATGTACAAAAAAATTGTTATAAAATCTCTTAAAACGAAACCGAAAACACTACGTATTAAATCTGGCTACTCTGTTATAACAATAATAATAAGCAAAAACAATTCTTAACAATACTCTTTACTCTTTAAGTCAGCCTGCTTAGCTTGTAAAAACAAATACAATCAAATATTATGTTACGGAGAATGTAATTAAAATTATTCACCACCCTGTTCTTATACAGAAATAATAAAGAATAAATAAAGCCAAGCCTCCATATAAAAATATTTAAACACACATGTGTGTGTATATATAATCAATCAGTCATCACAGTCGCTTTTAAAAGTACGCAAACACAAAATAAAAATAATCATTCTATTGCCGGCAGGGGCAGAAAACAAAGAGCAAAACCAAAAAAAAAACCTTCTCTTACTCAGAAGAACTGAAAACAGATAAAAGAGCGAATAAGCGAAAACCAAAAGACAGGCAGACAGACAATATCAACAAAGAAGTGAGTGAACGAACGAAAGCAAATAGTGAAATTTCAACAAATTTTTTTCTCCGTTTTTTTTTTCTTGTTGTATGTGTTTATATATGTACAGTGTACATTTTCTGTTGTTGTTGGTATTCTGTTTGTGTAGAGATGGTATTTAAATAACAGCAGTTGAGTACTGGCTAAGTTTTCTGTTCGCCTGGTAAAAAAGAGGGAAGCGAAACTCTTTTGGCGGGGTCTCGTTTTTCCTGGTTCGTCCAAAGTCAAGTCCAACCGGCATTCACGGGTGGTGTGTCTGAACGATTTTAGCAACCCATTAAAATTCCCGTTCGCTAGTCAAAATCATTGTGGGTCGTCCGCACAATTCAACTGTATGTAGTTTTTGTTGTCGTTATTTTTATTTCTTTCTGCGTTTTGCTATTATATACCTCACCTCTATCTACAATGTTTTTGTTATGTTCTGCATTGTGTTGTTGTAGATATTTTTAATAACACACCAGAGTAGAGTAGAGTAGAGTAGACATTATTGTTTTTGCCTCTGCACATATAGTTTATGTGCCGTGCCCTACCCCTTATTAATTTTTGTATTGGGTTGGCAGTTGCTTTTTTCTTCGTTCATTCATAAAATTTTTACTCTCGTTTTAATTTTCAGCTGTTGTGTTATGTTTTTGTTTTTGCCTTTTCAAAGAGTTTTTTTTTTCTTTATTGTAATACTCCGGCGATGTTCTTTTGAAATGGTGTGTGTGTGTGTGTGTGTTTATTGTGCTTTTATTAACGAGCCAAACCCCGTTTTACTTATAAATAGA
Source organism: Sarcophaga bullata (assembly GCA_005959815.1). Lineage (NCBI taxonomy): Eukaryota > Metazoa > Arthropoda > Insecta > Diptera > Sarcophagidae > Sarcophaga > Sarcophaga bullata. The sequence goes on along the minus strand of QOCX01000385.1, from coordinate 34,881 downwards.
GAGAGACAGAGAGTAAGAGATAGAGTATATGATAAAGAGAGTGGGAGAGTGTGTATTTACTTTAAAATTATATGCTTTTGAATTGAAATTTAATACCCACCCGCTTAATTTGTTTTTCTTTTTGTAAAGAGATAACGTTTTTATTAAGTCAAGTGAAATTGTGTGTTGTTGTTCAAGAGAACAAAATCAAGAGATTTTGTTTGTGCCTTAAAATAATAACGGGGTTGTTAAGGCATCTTTAAAGAAATAGTACTTAAATGTGTCATAAATTAAGGCAAAGTATTAAAATTATAAATTGTTACAGTATTTGGTGGCAAATGGAGGGAGTTTTTGTAACGTGTACATACATATACATACTATATATATGTTCCTGGTGGGGGTTGCTGTTAAATTGAATTTTCCATAAGGAGAAGTGTTTTATCATTAGAAAATTTTCTAAATTACATTTTCTATTACTGAAGGCGTGGTTGTTTGGTGTTGGTATACATATATAGCTTAGAAATGTTAAGGTCTAAAAATAAAATTTCCATGCCCTTCAAAATGCTTGATATGTTGTGGAAAATTTACAAGTAATAAAAGCCGAAAGAGAAATCTCTGCTCTGAATTTACTAGCACATCGAAAACTGATGGATAACATGAATAAATTAATAAAATAATGAAGTTAAACTATCAAAACATCATTATACAAATTTGTGATGACTTTTATTATCTCAGTTTAGTCAAATTTTTGGCGAATGATGCAGTTTAGAGAAACCGTCACCGAAAAGTCTAAATATCAATGGGTTTCACATTGTTTACTACAAAATTACATCAGAATTTTGTATGATAAGATCATGCGGTCTTTTGGGAAAAGCATTACGAAACATAATCACGATAATGTGAAGAAGCAAATAGAAATAGATTTTTAAACCTCACCTCACACAAAACCCTATTGATGTTTGACCCGTTAGATTCATTGGATTTAGTCTGGATTACAGTTTTAGGGGATTTTTTGTGAAAGTGTGATATAGTATACCTAAGACGCTCTGACGTGGAAACTATTAAAATTTTGATTATTGTAGCAGCTCGCCTTTGCTTCTGTATTTACTGGACACTGTATGATTAAACGTTTGTATTGTAGGAGCTGTTTGAATAAGGAAGAAGGTTGTTATTGTTATTGAATTTTTTTGCATGAAATACCACTGTTTTGTAACGAAAAGTACAATTTTTTACAACCATGTTTATATTTAAACACAACCAAAACACTGAAACCCTGTTGCTTTTGCCGGTCTTTTCATTTCTCCACTGTGTTTCGTATCTTCTCTCATTTCTTTTATTCCCAAACAAAAAAAAAAATAAAAAGGCGTACGAACATACAGTGCAGTTTAGGTTTTTCTGTTGCTATCGTAACATAAGTGGCGGTGGCGGAATGTTTATTAAGTAGACGTTCTTGGAGAGTTAATTAAGAAGTGGAGAGAGAATAAGTGAATTAATAATAAAAGGAAATTAAATTATAATAATATTGTAGTTAAAGGCAATTGTGATCAATTAAAATTATTGTGTTTTATAAAATTTATTTCATTCAAAATTAAAATGATTTTAAGATTTTTGATTATAAATTTACTGTGTGTGATTTTGTGTTGCGGCTTAACGCAGGGTAAGTAAGCAAAAACACAAAGAAGAGAGCAAGAAATTCTTTACTTTTTTAAATAAAAATTCCAAAGTATGGTTTGTCATTATAATGAATAATAAATTGAATATTAATGAACAACTCACCTAAAATATTACGTGAATTATAGTGAGGAAGTTGAGTTTAGAATAATTAATTAATTTTTTTAATAATAATTTCCAATAAGTAGTTTAATGAACTTTCCTATGTTAAAAAGAAGAATGAAAAGCGGTTATGAATGAGAGTGAAAGATAGTAGGAGAGATAGGGAGAGAACAATTGCTCAGTGCATTGTTTTTATCAATTAGGAGTTAAAGGGGAAAACAACAATAACAATAACTGTCTGTGTGCATTTTATTAATTGATGTTGTTGTTAATTTTAATTAATTCTTCATAAGTTTTTAAGTTTATTTTAAAACATTGTCTTCATTGATAACCTTTTCCATATTATCAGAAGATTTGAGGTCATTTGTTAAACAAACAAAAAATTGCTGGTGAAAGTTATCGTTTTCAGTTGATTTTTGTTCTTATTATTATATGGTAGTTGTTGTTTTTTTTTGTCATCCACTTATTCTCAGCATCACTTTATTTTAAATCATTATCTGCGGTTTTTTTATGTTCATTTTATATTAAAAAGAAAAAATGACGTGGCCAGCTGAAGATTTGATCTGCCTAAGCAATTCCTTATCAGTTTATTTACTTTTAATAGATTTTCTTTCCTTCTAATTCTTATTTGAATATAAGAATTGATACAGTTTAGCTGAAGCAGCCACTGCAACTGAGGCATTATTTTACTCACTGATCTTCAGAGTTGAGCTGCTGGCAGTAAGGCTTCACAGCTAAGTCCTGTCCCAATATTGACCATTGACAGGCTGCAATGTTGGGAAGCCATAGACGCTTTCGGATTGATAAATTAATTGATCGTAGGATTTTAACTAGACCTGAATACTGCATAATTTTTAAGGCGGCGGTTAGGATTTTAAGGAAAGTGGCACCACAGTGCCTGTCAGGTGATAGAATTTTTCCTGAATTTACTCCGACAATCAGGCTGCGATTAATTATCTAACAAAAGACACCTTTACTCCCATGTCCGTCCATAAATGACAGGGATTGCAGGGACATTTCAATACTAACAAGGTATAGGGATATCTTTTGAAATTGCAGGGAAATTTCAATACTAACAAGGCATAGGGATATCTTTATCTTTATCCTTCATTCCCATGGCCGTCCATAAATGACAGGGAGTGCAGGAAAATTTCAATACTAACAAGGCATAGGGATATCTTTAGAAATTGCATAGCTGCTGAACTGGCTAGAGCCTCAGTTAAACTATGTCTTCTTCGGCCCTTTTATTGAGAGCTTCAACTTTGCTTAAAACAGAAAAGTACGTCCACTATAGCAAAACTCTGCTAAATCAAATGGATAAGATTGTCCACTACCTTAAGTCGTATGCCTATCGTTACACTATAGCGTTATTGGAAGACATGAATTCCTGGTTTAGATTACCTTTTTAAAAATAATAGAAATACCATAAAATTAAACCCTTTTTCCTATTCTCCCATTGCAGCTTCTTCACCGCTTATACCATACGAAAGCCAACAGTACTATGTTTTGGAGAATAAAGTTTCTATCAAACAATTGTCTCAGACTTCGACCCAGGAGACAAGTTATACATTCAATTCACTGTTAAAAGTAAATTCTGTATGGCATACGGAGAATGAACAACTCGTACAAGTTTATTTCACCGAGAATCGTGTTACAGCTCCTGGCAAGAAGGGTAACAGCAAAGTACAAGAAATTTCACAAATTCCCGATCGACCCTTCTATATCAGTTTCGTCGATAATAAACCCAGCAAAGTTATAGCACATACCTCCAGGGATCAGTCACTGTTAAATATGGAGCGTGGTATTGCTTCACTGTTGCATATCAATTTCGAAAATGGACCCGTAAGCGAAATAGATGTTTCGGGAATTTGTAATAATTTCTATAACATTAAATCATCAACAAAAGTGAATAAAATCAAGACCGATTGCTCACATTGGGATTTGAAGGTGAATTACAGAGCAGAAAAGCCTTTAGGTGAGTACATTTGAAATGAAATTTTAATTTGATTGTAAATAAATGGTTGGAATTAATTTTTAGGTGTGCATCAAAAATCTATGGAACGTGTTGAATATGATTTGTCAGCTGATGGCCAATTGTTGAAGGCTACTTCTGTGGAAACGCATAAAATTAATTTGGAAGCTCAACCTGAGGTAGGCAGTCAAGTTGAATCTGTTTTCATATTGAAACACACAACATTTGCTGCTGAATCTGTTGAACAAATGCCGTATAAAACATCTGAGGAAGCTATCAAAAGTCTACTGGAATGGTATCGCGTTTTTGATATTGAAGCCGATGTTGATGGCGTTATTAGTGAAATCAAGGATAATACAGTAAGTTTTACTAATCTTAGGCAAATAACATAAGAAAATAATTGAAAATTCTTTTGAAATTGCAGTTGAAACAACAAATCTCCTTATACGCTAAAGACTTAAGCGATGATTTAATTGGCAAAGAAGCTTTGGCCGAAGCCTTCGTAAAACTTATTCCCTTGGCACGCATTACAAAAGAGGCAGAATTCCTGGATATTTTAAAAACTCACACAAAATTACTTTCCCAATTGGTGGATCTACTGGGAGCTGTACAAACCATTGATGCCCATAATGCCATACATTCCGTTTTAGATTATGATAAAAAATCCGATGTGGATTTATTAGAAAAATATTTACAATCTCTATCCGTTGGCTCACATCCAGACCGAGCCATTATAGAAGATCTATTTGAACGTCTTACAAACGTCGAGAAGCCTATTCAAAATGAAAAACTTAAAGATTCTGTACTACAATGTGTGGCTTCTTTAACACAGCAATCTGGCTTTGATACGAATGATGCTTTACTTAAGAAAATCAAAAATTTCATTTTGCAAAATCTACAAACAGAATGTAAAGACGGTTTGTGTAAAATCCTTTACATTAGAGCCTTACAGAATCTAAGAGATGCCACAACGGTAAACGTTTTGTTGAAACATGCTTTAGAGGAGGAAACGAAAGTATCTGTGGCCGCAATGCAGGCCCTGAAGTCATTCCCCACTTTATATTTCAATGAGAAACATCGTCAGGCTTTTACACGCATTTTCTATCAGATTGTTAAGAAATACGATTCTTCGGCTCGTACTTTGGCCTTGGATATCTTATTGAGCATGAAACCCACTCCCGAACAATTGGGACATTTGTTAGACTATTTGGCATCGAATGATCATCATTTTGAGATAAAAACCTATGTTATACAGAAATTGAAAATGTTAGCAGATAAATGTCCTCGTTTCAAGGTTCTTTTAGAGTCAACTTTATATCAGAGGCCACATGTCAACAATTATCATATTATCGGTCAAAAAGGTAAGTGAATTATGGTTTCTTAGTGTTGAATTAAAATGATTTAAAAAGTGAGGCTTATTTTAAATTTATTGACTGAATTTGAGTAAATAGTGAAACTACTGCAGGGAGTTAATATATGGAAGTCATAAAAGTTAAGGCAAAACAACTTCATGAATCGAAAAATGCTCTATCGAGACTTAGAAAGATTTTATCGTGCATTTAGTGAGATTCTCACGATATATCGTTCGGTATATAGCGATATTATCTGTGAGGCTGGTGAAAATCGATTGATGCTAAATAATACTTTTCATTTTATGTAACAACAATAGATCTTACTACGCTTTATTGATCTGAAAAAAAGCAAATAATCACAATATCAACATAAACGTAAAAAATCATTAAATTTTCGAACATTTTATAGCAAATTTATACAAATTAAAGCCTTAAAATGAGTACCCATTATGGCTACGAGGTATAATTGTATTTAATTTACGATGATATTCGGCAAAAAGTTCAGGACATGCACGATAGGGCTGGTCATCTGCAGTCAATTGGATGAAAGGTGTTGGTAGAGGCGTTGGTATAGGAGCTGTTGGAGGTATAGGTGGTGGTGGTACAGTTGCATAAACATTAGGAAGTGGTGGTATAACGTTAGTAGTAGGATTCAATGAATATTTCACCGGACCGCCAGTAGAACACGGTACATTGGGTATATGACCAGTTGGGAAAGAATGCAAAAGTGATGGTGAAATTATATTGTAAACAGATGCTACTGTAGATATTGGGGGATTTGGCTGAGGAAGTTGATGGTGTTGTTGTTGGTGTTGTACTGCTGGTGTTGGGCTTATAACGACCGGTACTGGTTCTGGTGCTGGTGCAGATGATTCACTATTTTGGACAACATTGGCTTGACTTTCTTTATGTTCTTCCTTAATAAGATTTGCATCTTTAGGCTCCTCTTGATCTCTTAAAAAATTATCAGGTTTTATGGCTTCTTCTTCGTCTTCTTCTAATTGTTGTTTAAATGGAATTAAATTTTTATCCAGACGATGAGGTGATACAAAAATAATCGGTTGATATACCAGTTGTGGAGGTTTCTCGTTGTTTTGTTGAACACACGCAGGCGGTTGGGGTAAAACAATAGGATTTTCGTTTACTAAGGGCCTAACAGGAGAAGGCGTCTCGTATAAATTCTCTATGTTATCTGTTTTGTGGGCAGGTATTTCTGCTGGTGGTGGTGTATCGTCATAAATAGGTTCCGGTGGTTTATTGTAAACTTCAGCCGGGGGGCTTTCATTATTTTCATAAGTCGGCATAGGAGGAGCTGGTGGCAAGCCATTGTTGGCATTCAAATTGTAATTTGGTGGCGGCGGAGAATAATAAGTAGGATTTCCACTGTTTGGATCATTGTTGTAATTAGTTTTTGGTGGGCCAAATAAGGGTTGTAAAGGACGCCATAGCGGTTTGGGAAGCCAAGGTTGAATAGGTAATGACAATGGCAAAGGTAATGGTGGCGGAGGACTATACGCGTCACCATTGCCTACATTGTAATTGTTATTGTTATTGCAACAACTGTTACAATCCTTAAATAAATTATTTCCGAATAAATTCCTCAATAGAAAACGTTGAGTACGTTTCAACTCATCCGTAGGTCCAATATTTCTACCACTGTCAGCTGACAAATAATATGCCGCTTGTCGCGATTCCTCTTCATTGCCACCAAACTGTATATAATCATTTGGCAGCGACAGAGTTTTTGAGATTGTTGCTAAATGTAGCCATATTATGGCAAAGGCTGTCAAGATGTTGAACATTTTCTTTAAACACTTAATAAACAACCTGTCCCTTTGAATATTATACGTCAACTGGTCTAGTTAAATAATTTTAAATTTATTTCTGCTTGCAATGAAAACCATCAAATAAAACTGCTATTCAGCATTCCAATAAAATTTTTACAATTTAACAGAAATTGCCATTAAATGGGTCAAGAAAATGTATGCAACAGTCAATCGACTTCATATTTTGCCTTCGGGTTTTAATTTTGCTCAACAGTTTTTTGTTCTTATTTTTTGTATTTTTTTTTTTTTATTAATTTATTGTAACGATCTCAAGTAGTATTAAGGCGGTACGGTTCAATTGTTAACAGAAAAGTTTGAATGAGGAGCTTGGCTGCATTTTATTCTTTTGAAATTCGTAAATAATATTCATTTATTTATAGGTCTCACCACCGTTCTATCCAGAGACTTATCCTGGTCTCCTGCTTTTAATGAGAGTCTGCTTAGTATTCAAGAAATTTATCAGGGTGTCTTGAAACGTGGTTCCGTTGAATTGATTTTATCGGCTGGCAAAGAGGAAACCAGCACCTTTAAGGTAATTACACTAACGTCCTCTAATTCAACTTTAATAAACTGAAAAGTGAATAAAAGAAAACTCGTGTTATTTTAGCTGGGCATTTACACTAGCGGTCTTTCCTCATTTGTGGGTGACAGTGATGACGCGAATGGTGATGATGAGGATGAGGCTGATGACAGTCCAGCTACAGCTGGCATGGAAATTGCTGTACAAGGAGTGTTATTAAGGCCTTTGGTGTTCTTTAATGGTCAATCGGAATTGATGGGTCATGTATGGAGTGGTACTGCCTCAGATCCAACACCTGCTTTCCAGGCCACCACCTTGGCCCAGGATCATGAACATTATATTATTCTGTCCTCAGGTGCCACAGTATATATGCGTGTTATAGGCTCTAAATCTGTGGATTTAAATGGCAAAGTCGACTTTAGCATTTGGAATCGTAATGCCAATACCGAAATACAACAAAAGTAAGTTTAAAACGGCCATTTTCGAAAATCCTTAAGAAAATATATAAAAAAATGCATTTCCTTTTTAGCTCGGCTGCTGCTGTGCATGGCATTATGAAAGCTGGCTTCACTTATGCTTCTGTCAGCAATGAATTCCTGTTGACTTATGAACCCAAGATTAGCCTACAGGCCGATATTGATTTCTATTCCGGCATTAAGTTATGCATGCAATTGCAAAGGCCTGAAATGGTTTTAAAGTAAGTTGAAATTGTTGCAATAATTCTATTCTTGTATAATTATTTAATAATTTTCTTTGTTTTTCTTTTTCCAGATACTTCAATACCAAATCAGTTACTTTACAATCCACCAAAAACTTTAGCAAAAAAGTATCTTCCCACTACACTTTCAAATTTCCTGGCCGTACATTAGCATTGAATCAAAAGAATAACGAAATGTGTAACATGATTTTCAATTAATTCAACTATTCTGCAAAGTAATGGTGAAAGTAACTAAAGATTTTGAAATTCCTAAGTTTAATTAGGATTAAATTTTCTTATTTTATTTTTTATATTGTATGTGCTCGTTACTACCTCTTAAAACGGAAGCATATTTTTTTTGAAAGGAATTTGCATTTCAGTTGAAATATTTCTTGTTAAATATGCCTTCCTTGAAGCCAATACTCAAACAATTTATAATTAAAGCTAAGCTTAAAGTTTATTAATAAAAATAAAAAATAAAATTTTTATATAAAAACCAAACACACACTGGAATACAAGAATTTGTGGCAATTAAACGTTTCAAAGTCTGGTGTTATAGTGCTTAAAGGATCCTTAACGATGTTATAGGGTACGTATAATTCTCGCGCACTTCACAAAAGTCCACTGAACCACGCTCATTCGCAGTACTTTGCACTACGTCCTCAGCACATCATGTTCTATTCACGTTACTAGTTCGCAATTGTCTTTCTGTCGCCTCCTTTCGCAATTCGGAAAGAGGTTAAAACAGGAACTGCATAGTTGGAGAGACAATTACCTATTGTTACCTAGCCCTATTCAGAGCTCTTACTATATGGAACATGCGAGACGAAGTGCAACGGGCTGTCAAATGTATTCCTAAGAGTATTTAGGTTCTGATTGTAGATATGCGATTACTTTTCTTACATCTTTAATCCAAGTCGTGATAAGTACATCGTGTTATTGAAGATAATATTCAAAAATCTTGGGATATGGCATCCAGACTTAGCGTCTTCTGTTCATAAGATGAATAAAGTTGTCTAGTAAGTTGCTAGATATTGTTTCTGCATCTGCATTCGTTGTCACTGCTTAGCTGAGATGCAATATGCTATCCAAGCAAGAAATTTTAATTCTAAAATAAAATATTGTTTCTGTTTTATAAATTTATTTCTTCTGTTTGCTTTTGTAAATATTATTCACAATGTATTTATATTTAACACCCTGTTTTACATGATAATTACTGTTTGCAGCAACCATGTGTATTGTTTTGTTTAGAAGGAGATCTAAAAAGAAAATGTCAAACGTAAAGTAAAGCTATTAAAGTCTCTCTCAAATTTATTTTATGAAGTCTCTTAAATTGCTCTTAATACCTTACATTAAACAGTGGGAGAGAGACTATATAGAGTGAAATAATTTCATTATTAAACAGCAACAACAAAACATTTATGCCATACAAAAATTCTTTAACCATTTCTCTTTAGTCTTTTAACGAAACTCTATTGAAACGTACGATTTAGCGCTTAAGTGGGCGACACGCGTTTAATAAAATAATCAAAGTGAAGAGAAAATTTATACAAAAAAATATTAAAAGTAATACAAGATAAAAAGTGTTATTTAAAATTACTTTTATGCAAAGAAAGTTTATTGTGTATTAAGAAATGAAAAAATGTTGAATATTTTAAGTTATTGCCATAAAATTTATTGATTTTTCTGCCAATTTTTTTTTTGGGTTTTGCCTTTTTGAGCAGACAGAACCAACATCACGCCAGTAAATTTCATCATGCATATACAAATATTGTGATTTATTTGCGAAAGTGTTTAGAATTTTTGACAAAATATACAAATTAAAAAGATTATAAAAACCGTAAAAGTATGATAGAGTGTGTTACTTTTTGTTTTACAACAACAATAAAAAGAAAATATTGAAGAAAAAGTATAATCACCCCTGGCCTAGCAAGCTGGCTGGCTGGTGTTAAATGCTAAATTAATTCACATGTCCATAAAAAACAAATTGTTTATTTTTCTCAAGCGAATAAATAAGAAAAAAAAAGAATAACAAAAAGTAAATGAAAAAAAAAAATTAAATAATGAAAAATAATAAAAAGCTTTTTATCATTAAATTATCATCACTTCAATAAGTGTTGCGGGCTGTTGCTGTCGTTCTTTTTTAATGTTTTAATAGCCGCTCTTCAATGGTTTATGTGCCTACAACAACATTTACGTACAAAAGAAAAAAAAAGAAAGAAAGAATTGTGCTCATTCTTCTTCTTGTTGATTAAATTCAATTATATTTTCTTTTTTATTTATTTTTTATTATTATCAACTTGTCTAAATATTTGTTTCGTTATTAAAATATCGTATAAGCACAAGAAAGAAGAGGGGAGAAGAAAATTAAATGAAAAAAAACTTAAAAACCAGCAACAATTTTTTGTGTACATACAATTGTCTGCAGTTTTTTCATTCTCTCCGTTTTTTTTTGTGTCTAACACCAACCTCTTTAAGTAGCAACAAAAACTTAAATATAGAAACTCCCCAAAAAGCAGAAGTAAAAAAAATACAAACAATTGCAAAAGAAATGTAGAGAAATATGGGCATAAGTAATAATAACAACAACAACCACGATCTACAAACAGTAATACATTAGATATTGCAAGTGAAACATTATCATACGACAAAAACACAAACGACACAACAACAACTGCAATTGCTAAGTAACCCATACTAATACTGCTCCACTAAAAAACAAATCCTTACATGTTTACATTTTTCTCTATGCATTTATGTTGAGAGAGAGAGAGAGGGAGAGAGGTTTATGTTATTCCCACAATGCATTTGCCTTTTTAAGAGAATTATTTTTTCTGTACTACAACAACGGCAGCGTTGTAAATTTTAGTAGTTGCCTGTGGGTTAAAAGGTAGCAACAAATTAAAAATGAATTAATTGAAGAAACATACCTTCTTCAAGAGGAATGCATAGATACTCAACTTTATACATTTTTCTGATCAAATAAGAGTTTTTCCCTTTTCTCTGATGTTCACATTTGTGCATTATGTTTAGTTTTAAGGATTTGTAGTGGATTATGGTCTCATTATATGCATTATTTTGAATTTTAAAACATTTCTAAAGCTTGTAAAATAATTTTTCTTAAGTATACTTATTTTTAAATTAAACAATTTATTCAAACATCTGCTTAATATTATTATTCTTGTACATTAAACACATTCGCAACCGCAGATTATCAACCACAGGCAGTCAAAAATACATTACTTGTGGTTATATAAATGGCATTGAGCGATGCCAATATAATACGAGACGTTAAAAATAAGCTTAAAAACATAACAGGAAGTTTAGTTAATAAGAATGAAATGAATGTATCGTTTCAGTTCCAATTTGTATTACCAATAAAGCGGTATGTAGTTATGTTTTATTTTAATATTTTTAAGGGATATGAGTATTGCTTCAATTGTGATTTTTAAATTTATTGCATGAGTTTATTAAAACTTTTAGAAACCAGATTACGTTGAAAAAATACTCCTCATCCTTTTCTTTTTACTGCTGTACAGATGTTTTATGAAACACTTCTGACTATATGCGTTGTTTGTTGTTAACTGCATTTGCATTCTTGTAGTTGTGTAGCCAGCTGTTGTCTATATGTACTACAATAAGCAACTCTGCTGCTAATTTAATAGCAGCCTTAACAGAACATAAGAAATGAATCTTTTAAGTGTGAAATACACGAACATAAGCTCTCTTTTTCAAATATCTTCGCTCTTAAATTTGTTTGGTCAAATAAAAAACATAAAAAAATAAAAAAACAATAACAGTGAGAGAGAGGAGAGAAAAACTAAATTCAAAAATAATTTTCTTTGACAAGAGAAAAGAAAATTCAATAAAAGAAAATCAGTGTTTAGTGTGGCATTAAAACGTTCAAGTTAAGGTCGGTGGAGATAAGTAGTGTTGGCATAAATAAATTAAAACTATTTATTTAAACAAATTTGTTTTAAATACAATTTCTTTTTCTCTTAACAGAAATTGAAAGTGTTTTAAAAAGAATATTTTTCGTGAGATAGAAGAGGAAATTTTTTTTTTTTTGTTTCAATGACAGAATTATTATTGAAAATAAAATTTTCTTGTTTTTCAGTTTATTTAAAGCAAATAAAGAAATAATTTGTGTTGAAAAAAAAAAAAGAAAAATATTACAAAGAAAAACAAATAAAAATTAAAAAAAAAAATCAAAACAAAATTACGTGAACAAACGTGCTGTGAAAAAACGTGATTTTTTTTCATTTTCTCTTGCGGTTCAACAACACACTCACCCACATCCGCAAAAAGAATAATAATAGCAACAACAATGTTAAAATAATAATAAAAAAACGAAGAATAAGAAATTGTTGGCAAAAAAAAAAATTTTATAATCATTTTCTTGTGTTGAAAACTAAAAAAAGAAAAGAAAAAAAATTATAATTTTTTTTTCATAAAACAAGAAAAACAAAACAAAACAAAATAATTCGAATAGAAAAAACAACGAAAACTTCAATTGTAAAAATTATTTGTTATTGTTTCTCTTTCTAAAATAATTATAAACAACAACAAAATCATCATCAGCAAGAAAATTTAAAACACAGGTAAGTTGTCTCTCTCTTTGTTGCCAATGCATTCCAATTTTCGTTTTAATTGCCTTTGGCCTGAAACTTCACAAACATTGACAAATAATCTCTTCTGATAACTTCATTTTCTCTCCCTCTGCTCTCTTTAAAACTATGCTTATGATCAGACGTCATCACAAAGAGAACATGATAAAAATGTGAATGGATTTGTAAGAGACATATGTATAACCCAGTGGAAAATTGTTAGTAAATTTTCAAGTGTAACCTAATTGTATGTATACATAGGGGAAAATATAGCAAAGATGTGCAGCATCAAATCCCTAATGACTGCGTATTTAACTTGACAAATATTCTTGTAGAAAACGGAGATCAATTCTCACTATTATTACTTTATCTCATTGGAAAATACTGAATCCTACTGTAATATTTTTTTGGGTGTATCATTGAAACCTGAAAAAACGGGTCATGACCCTTCTTCTTTAGAAGTAACTGAATGCAATTTTACGCTCTTTTTAACGAACATTGTTAATGTTCGTGTCTTATGTGTGTATAAAGCCGAAGATGTTCGACCCCCGAGGGATATTGGTGCCGACGTCTGCTTACGATAATTGTGTGTGATGTTGGTATGGGATTTTCTGCGTTTTTTTCTGAACCGCAAAATTGTATTTTTTTTTTTTTTTGGGTTCTTATGTTCCCTCAAATCAGCTCCGTTTCGTATTTTATGGCCTCTTGCTTATCTTATCGCAACAATTTCTTGCTCTTTAACTGATAAGAGTTTTTTTTAGTTTTTTTTTTGGGTTGCTATAGTCCCAGTAAAGACCCATATAATACGCGTATGCCATTGAATGTTTAATATTTTTATTGATATTTTTAATTTTTGTTTTTTTTTTGTTTTTGTTTTAAAATGTTTTTTTTTAAATTCAATTTAACAGAACCTTGAATGTTTTAGAAATTTTTCAAATCAATTTTTGTAACACAATGTCGCTAGGGAAACTAGAACTACTGTCTGCATAGTATTCATTACTTATTTTACTTAATTGGTCTTATAAGGTAGGATTACAACCTAGCTACTCACACGCAGAACCACAGATTTGAGAAACTTTTCATTACAACCCTTCTGCCATTACTGGTCATTACAACCCTGCAGCCAGGATTACGACCCAATTTCTCACGCCACTTATGCTGTGTGACAGACTTTTGAGAAACTTTTCATGGCAATTTTATTTTACTCTTAGAGTTTTTGCCAGAAGGCTGCTGATAGAAAGTAGCCAAGGAAATATTTGTTCATTTTATCGTTTTGTTGGAGATGTCTGACCTGGAGTTTGCACCGAGGTCTCATGTTTAATAAGCCAACACCTTATCTACTAGACTAGTACTAGACTACCTTTATTAATTCTTAGAATAGTTAGGAAATTCCAGACAGGAATGTTTCTTAGGCGGTAAAATTCGATTTCTTAGGCGGTCCCAGCGCTCTAAGGCGGCTTCCAATTTATAACTTTCGTTCCTTCTGTTATGTTTTAAAACTCGATTTGGATTGATTGTGGAGTTCAGATTTGCAAACCTCACTGTATATTGGAGGTCGAGGATCTTCAGAATGACGTAAAAGGTTCTGCGAATGGTATATAAAGCTGAACACGTTAGTTACTGGAACTAGATTGGATGTGATACCAAGAAATTTTCACTTATTTTTTTCCATTTTTTCCGTGTTTTTCCCCAAAAGGAAAGGATGTTCTTGTATGCCTTCAAATTGGCAACGAATTATGAAATAAAATTGTTTTTATTTGATCAGAATGGATCCAGCCTAAGAGTGGCCTATAAAAGCTCCATTTTGATGGAATAAATTTATGATGTTTTCCATACGATTTATTTTAATAAATCCTGGTTTTTAAAACTTCTTTTCAATTTTAATACAATTTTTTTCTTTAGTATTCTTAAATTATTTTCACTTATTTTCTGGGAAAGGGTTTGGCTTCTTTGTTTATATTTTCGTTTTGTTTTATTGCTACTGCGCCTTTATGCCTTCATCGTCTGGAAACGCAGAATTATCATTTTCATACGGTGTGATAATTTTCTAATTTTAAACGTTCATTTCATACAAAATTAGTCATAATTTAGTGACATTAGTTGGTTATCGAATAGGCGGAGAAACTGTGGGCTTCTGTGGGTTTTAATTTTCTAAAATTTATGATGTGCTTTGGAAAGTTTGTTGTTCTAATGTTCCTGTTCAATGTTAAATCAGTTTAATTGGATTGGACGTACACAACTTAACTCCAAATATGAGCTAATCTGGTCTGAAATAAAATGGAATCCACTAGATAACAGTCAAAAGCAAAGTCTCTCTCGCATTTTAGGGCTACAGATTGGCAAAGTCAGATCAGGCAAAGTCGGTCAGATATCAAAAACGAAATATGAAAAAATGTTTGTTCGGCGACTTCCCCTCAGCAGATTTCTGGCAAAAACTCTGAGAGTAAATAAAATTGCCATGAAAAGTTTCTCAAAAAATCTGTCGTTCGGAGTCGACTTTAAACTGTAGGTCCCGCCACTCATGTATAAAATTAACACACACAACATAAATGGTGTGAGAAGCTAGGCCGTAATCCTGACTGAAGGGTTGTAATGGTCAATTATGTATGTATGATTGGCAAAGAAGTTGCCAAAGATTGAAAAAACTTTAGTGACATCAAGACTAAAGCAAAAAAATATAAAATTTGATACGATTTGTTTATTTCGGAGGGAATAGTATGGAGTACTCATTACCAAAGGCTAGTATTTGATTTAACACTGTTCTGTAATACTCCTGTAATAATTCTGTTATAATTCTTAATTGCTAAAACATTTGGTAGTTGGATGGTGTTGGGGCCATGTATTATCATACAAAAAAAAAATAAAGATTATTTTTATATTCTCTCGCATATGCATACTCTTTAACGCTCCACTAAGAGACCAGCTCACTTAACCTTTAAACACTTCAAAAAAACAGAAAAAAAGATGAAAAAACCATTGGGAAAAAACCAAAAATAAATCCGCAATCCCATAAACCCTCCCCCAAATACTTAAATAAAATTGTATGTCGTCACTATGACAATAGAAAAATTAATAGAAAAAAATAGAAACAAAAAAAGCGAAATTCCACATCCAAAGTTCACAAATGTTGCTGGTGCTTACGTACGCATGATATTCGAACAAACACTGGCTGTGACTCAGAATGTGTGTTGCCTGCTATGCTTCCAAAAATATGCTGTCAAATATGCTGACAAATATTCTGAACAAAAACAACAAAAGAAATGGTGTTATGGGGTGTTGAAGCAAGTGCTCCTTTATATATTCTCTTTAATATTGATTTTCATTTAAACGTTTTTCCTATTTTTTTCGGTTGTGGGTGGTGTTTGATGTGGGCCTGCACTTCATATTCGATTGGTATGACTTGAACTGAATTTTATTTAGAATATCAAAGGAGGAGGTGTTGATAAATTGCCAAAAAAAGAAAGAAAAGATTTCTTATGGTGAATAAATATGACAGAGGCGTTGGTTGAGTGCTGCCAATAATTTTGTTTCGTTATTCGTTCTCAGTATAAAGTCTTCTGGATCAACTTTCAGCATAGAATCTGCAACAATCTAAGTCTTAGTCTTTTTAGCAGAGAATTATGAAAGGATTGCATGGACACTTTTTTCTCTATTAAGTATACCTATAAAATGACAACTTTAAGATACCAAAACTCAAGTAAATGAGTCATGAAATAAAAAAAAAATAATAAAAAAAATTTCAAATTTGAAGTTTTCCTTCTTGTTTTATGACATTTTCCATATGTATTGTATGGTCTGACATCACTGACACACACAATATCGTATTAAATTTTTTAATGACAAAACAGAAAACAACAAATTATTGTCTTATTTTCTTACTTTAATTTAAAAAATTTTCAGAACATGATTAGATTCTAAACAATATAAGCGTACAGCGTATGGCCAGCTTGTTTTTCTTTGGGTTTTTTTTATGATTTTTGGTGAAGAAAATAAATAAAAAAAAAAAAAACAGAAAAATTATGTCATGTTGTTTTATTGTTGTTGTTTTTCCATAAAAATATTCCTTTTTTTTTAATATATTTTTGTTGTTGCTTTTGTATTCTATTGTTAAACGCTTGTCTTACAATCAATTTGTTAAAATCTCTCGATTATTTTTTGTTAAGTCAACTACAATTCATAACTATAAGCAGCGATAACAACTAACAATCTATCGAACGTTGTCACAGTCACATCCACCATCACAACAGACACTCTCTGAATTGAATTGACTTGGAGTGTATGAATCACAAAATCATACAATAAGAATGACAATTGTTGGCATTTTTGAAAACTGTCAGCAAAAACAACAAAAAAAAAAAGAACCAATAACCAACCAACCAGCCAGCTAGTCATTCAATAACTTTAAGTGGCTGTGTGAAGTATTAGATTGAACGATTGCAAATATTTCACACAAACAAAATAGCAAGAAAAGTTGAGAACAAAACAAAAACCATTTCAAACTTGTCCATATTTGTATGGAAATCATTGTTTGCTATAAAGGAGCTTAGTGGTGGGGCGTTTATACACTCACTCGCAAGTTACAATATGTTTCAATCGAGATCAGCAATATGACATGTAATGTTGTCTGCAGAATTATAAAGTGTTCCTCAACAAAAACAACAACAAGTAGCAGTCAGCAGCAGCATTATATCAGCTTAACATCTGAGCAAGCTGCGTTAAATTGTTGAGAATTTATTTCACTTGACTTTTTAAGAACATGATTTCAATATCAGATTAAAGAGTGTATGCATATGCTGTAACTAAACTCTACAATTTTAAATTTTAATTGACAGTTTAAGCGAACATTTGTTTTAAAATAAACTTTAAAAATTAATGGATTTATTTAAGAATTGTTTGAAGTAAATGTTTCTATGAGGGTTATTGCTTTTCTACCGAAAAAGAAGTAGGATTGACACCATTCGGCCGCATAAGGCCGATTATTATTACCACAGTTTTCTCCTAATCCTGGAGCTTCTGATAAAGCTTCTAATAAAGCCACTCAAACTTCCTACTAAGATGCTCATGATGCCTACTAAGATGGCTACTGGAATCCCCCTAAAAAAATCTGCAATAAGCTTCCATTGAATTCGCTTTAACTACAGCAGTGTTAACGAAATTCATTCTATTTTTTGTTTATTTACAACACCATCTTCTGATCACCAACTGATGCTGAATTTAATTCTAATACTGCTCATTGAGATGATCGTACTGGGGATTTTTATTTTCGTATTACTTTTATTGCAAATAAAAACAAGATTTACAAGCAAAAAAAAAAACAACAGCAGCATATGGAGATCATCAACATAATGTTGTTGTATTAATTGTAATTGTTATTGTTTTTTTTTTTGTTATTATTATTGCAGTGTTGTGTTGTTAGATCATATCAATTGTGAATCAGAATTGAACATCACGTTCTTTTTTTAAAAATCCTATATTAGCACAGATACATAGTGTGGTCGCCGTAGTCTAGTAGGTAGTGTGTTGGCTTATTGGACGAAAGGCCAGGGTTCGAATCCTCGGTCAGTCATCAAAAACGAAATATGAAAAAATATTTCTTCGGCGATTTCCTCTCAGCAGATTTCTGGCAAAAACTCTGAGAGTAAATAAAATTGCCATGAAAAGCTTCTCAAAAAAATCTGTCATTCGGAGTCGACTTTAAACTGTAGGTCCCGCCACTCATGTATAAAATTAACACACACAACATAAGTGGTGTGAGAAGTTAGCCCGTAATCCTGACTGAAGGGTTGTAATGGCCAATTATGTATGTATGTATGTATATTAGTACAGTCGGCTGAAAGTTTCCAGAACTAAAGAAGGCCAGATTGCTAGATTTTGTGGGTATACGTACGTAAAATTGAAACTAATGATATAAAGGGGTTCCTATTATATTTATCAGGCTTAGACTTGGTTTGCCGATTTATTTAATTGGTCATAACAATCCGTTAGTGAGGATTACAACATAGTTTTTCACACCAACCATGTTGTCAGTCTTAATTTTAGTCATGAAAGAAGGGAACGATTTTTATGAATCTTTTCATGACTCTTTTTGTTTTACTCTCCGCGTTTTTTGCCAGAAGACAGAAGGGAAGTAGCTGACGAAATATTATTTCATATTCCATTTTGTTCGAGATGTCTGAGTCTAATAAGAATACATTCTTTCAAGTCACAGTCTATATTTATCTGAAAGTCATTAAAGCCGTAAGATTTTAGATTTTTGTATTAAAAAACACCAAAAAAAGTAAATACAAAAAATCTGTATTAAAATGAAATTATTTCATACGTTTAAAGAAATATTTCAATTACACCGGATGCTATTCATTAATTCATTTCATTTAATTAATTATTCACTTAGTTTTATGCATTTGAGAGAAATATTTTTTATTTTTTCTTTTCATTTCAAATTACAAAAAAACAAAAAAAAAAACAAGAACAAGAACAGCTTAACAAATAATATCAATTAAAGCGGGACTTTTTCTAACACAGATTTAATTTGTTTTTATTTGTTTTTTTTCTTTATCTTGTTTAAAAAATGATAAAATTTTTTTGTGAAACATTTTTTGTATGCGTATGTAATAAATATTTTTTAATATTTTGTTGTTTAATTTGTTTGTGTAATCATGTGATTTTCATTGAATATCAACAAACCAACAACGCGACACACCAGACACGCTAAACGTACTTTTCGTGTTAATATTGTAACTGAGAGCGAGCGAGCGAGCGAGCGAATGTTCGTTCAGATCATTATTATTAAACGCTGCTGGAAAGTGCAGACCAACAGACCAGTTTTAATTATTTATTAAATTTTTTTTTATTTGTTTTTCTTTTTTATTTTTATTTATTTCGTTTTATTTTGTTTTTGTTGTACATTTTT
The DNA here is from genome assembly GCA_005959815.1 of Sarcophaga bullata. Classification (NCBI taxonomy): domain Eukaryota; kingdom Metazoa; phylum Arthropoda; class Insecta; order Diptera; family Sarcophagidae; genus Sarcophaga; species Sarcophaga bullata. The sequence continues at coordinate 15,245 of QOCX01000385.1, read as the reverse complement.
ATTTATTTAATTACATTTTTGTTGTAAAATTAAATTAAAACACAAAAAAAAAAAAATGAAGCTTTTTTCTTCTTTTTTTTTACTTTTTTTTATTCAACTCACCCTGAAAAGTTATAAAACATACACGTTATTTCTGTTTTTTTTTTGTTATTGAAACCTTCTCTATCCAGTTAACTACAGTTTTGAACTTTGAATTTAAAGCCAGTTACACTGTGCAACGTTTTGCAGGTTCGCAAAAAAAAAACATTCCGTTTACTTTATTACTTCAATGGTAGTAAGGTGTTCATGAAGTCATGGACTATTTCATGAATACCCTGCCTCAACTGAAAGGGCCACTCTGTTTCAGTTGAAATCCGAATAAAGTAAGTATCGGTTACTTTGTATTTGATAGTGTCCTAAGCGTATCCATAAACAAGGCTAGGAAATATTTCCTTTTCTGTTGTATCCTTTGGATTCAGTTTTGAATGACTATTTCCATAACATATTTTCCTAGTTCGGGCACAAAGCGCTGCATTTGTAGTGTTCATCCCATGAATGCTTATCTTATAAAACCAGTTACCTATCAGCCAAAAATTATTTTGGATTTTGGACCAAAAGTAAGCCACCAAAATGAACACTTTTACTGAGTATTAATTCTGGCTTAGTAACATGCTTTCTTCTTTCGCATTCCTATTCGATACGGCAATTCTCGTAGGTGAACTACTTTCCATCACAAGTAGCTTTAAAAGTGGGTTTATTTTGTTGCCATGCAACAACTATTTAGAGATCGCATTTTCGTGGTAAGCGTGATTGTGTTGCTTTGGTTGAGACTTCCACTCTCCAACAATTCCAAACTGTTGCCTACCGTACTTACATGATGACAATGAAAATCTCAAAAAAAAGATTCAATTCCTTAAAAGCTCTGGTCTTAATGCCCATGTAATAAAAAAGGATGACATATACTACGTAGCCCATAAGAGCTTACGTTTTTTTTACTCTTATCTGTCACATACACTCTCATACATACTCACACACACACACACACACACACACGCATATTAGTTGTTCATTCATTTATTCATTCGTGCATTTATTTATTCCATTGAGCACCATTATAACACAAACACACACACACACACAGCCATGGAACAAGAGCGGTTGCTTAATGTAAGGAATTTTTGTTGTTGTTTTTTTTCGTACCTTTTATGGTATTGTTGTTCATACACACTTTTGTTGCTCTTGATTCTTGCATGAGAATCTTTTACAAGAAAACATGACTGAAAGTAAATAAAAGAAAAAGAAAAAAAAACACAACAACAAGAAAAAGAACAAATCTCAGTACAATTATTCTTTTTTTTTCTTTTTTGTTTACATTTTCGTAAATAAAAATTCCAACAAAAGATTTAAGCAAACAAAACAAACACACAAACACAAACCACTGTGTACTTAACACACATACGTACATGCCTTACACAGGGAAAACAAATTCTAGGTAAATTCCTGCATAAATAGGAGACAAGAGACAAGACAAAGGAAACTGTGAGATGGAGAGGAAGTGAGTGTAAGTGTTTGCATTATATTAACTTTTGTTGAGAGGTTAATTTTTGAGGAAGAATTGCTAACCAAAACCAGCACACCTTGTCCTTAACGTTTGCAACGATTCAAGCTTTTTTTATTCCGTTTTGATGTAACCTTGGCTTATTAGCTTAGTTTTTTTCGTGTATCCTAGTAGTAGTCGTAGCAAAGCAATTAAAATTTTTTACGTTTTTTTTTCTTACAATTTGTACCCTTCGTTTGGCTATAAAACTTTGTCTTCGTTTCTTACGTGTTGCTTTTATTAGGCTCCTTACTTGGACTTGTGCTTGGCATTGGAATTAAAGAGAAAGAAAAGTCTAGAACTTTAAATCATTCAAACAAGAACTTCCTCTCTACTTCATCTGTGTTCTAATAGCAGTACTCGTATATTTTAAAAGAAATTTTTAATTTAAAAATACTACGAATAAAAAAAGAAGAATTTAAAGCACAAAATAAAGCAAAAAAAACCTAAAAAACAAAAAAAAAGAAATTGAAAAGGTTTCTTCTTGTGAAAGACGCAATTTTTTTTCATTCATTCATTCATTGAAATTCAAATGACAGATTCTCTTTCGCATTTAAATGCGTAATAATTGTAAACGAGGATTAAAAGCGAACAAAAGAAAGTGAATGGCCTAGATTTGTATTATTTTTGTTTAGAAAAGTACTAAGGTACCCTAAAAGTTGTGTTAATTTCAAGATAGGATACTCAAAGCAATTCGAATCTTTAAAAGTATTAGGTCATCCATTTAATGGCTTCACAACCGTTAGCATTTCAGTACACAAATTTCATCTAAACTGTCATATATTTGGTGAAAGGTTTGCTTTCTATGATACGAGGCCAGAAGCCTCACAGTACTGGCAATTTTGGCTTGCTTTTAAGAACTCTTTCCAGGCGGAGTATTTTCAGATTTTGGCGAAGTCAATTGGCCAACATGATCATGTAGTTTGAAGCCGTTAGAGTTTTTATGGGACTTTGTCCAAAGCCATGTCTGCGTGGATACTGTTGGAGCAGTTGAGGACCAAGATTAGTTAAGTTATCGCCAATATATCAATCGAATCTTAAGCGGAAAATCTTCCGAATCTTAAGCCTGAAAGTTTTATGAATTTATTGCTCGATTCGTTATCTAGTAACGACAGATACGTTAGCTTATCGGAACAACATGAGCCACATAAGACAAGCCTGTGTTAGGCTACATTTCTAGTACTTTTCTGGCCTCTTTACGGGACAATAAAAAATAGTACGTACGTAGTGGCACCAAATTATATTTGTCAACCTCAACATATAAACAATTCTGGTATGTTTTAACTTTTAATTTTAACACACTATATATGTTATGGCTTCAGTGATACATTAAAGTACCGAGAAAGTATTCTTTAAATTACTTTGTTAAACAATTTCACACAATTACTCTGGAAAAGTTAACCTTCTTGTATGTTTTTGAAACAGCTGTTGCAATGACGTAAAAACTTATTGCAAAAAAGGATTGTGTTTGGATTGAATTTCAGTTCATTTAATTTATTTTATTGAATGCATTGCATTTTGCATTGAATTTCCGTTTTCAAAGGACTTTTAAGGAAATGAATGAATGAATGAACAGTAAACATAAGCATTTTTATGACATCAATATTCCCTTTTGTAATTTCCTTTAAACTGGACTTAACCTTTGGTATTGAATTGCTTTTTCTATTACAAAATGATTGAAATATTAAATAACAGGGGGCAGGGGGGTTTTTACAGGTTTGATATTCCTTTTAAAAAGAAAAAAAAATATTTTTTTTTAAAATGCTGGTATTACGTGACAGTAATTTTCAAAAGCCTAATGAAACATTATGAATTAATGAATCGTAATTATTTTGATTGATTATTAACAAGTGCCATTATGTCATACATTATCATACAATCAATATTTATTATTTATTTTATTTTTATTTTAATTTATAATTTTATTTTCAAAAAAAAAAAGGAGGAAATGGAATCGCCTTTAACTTATTCAATTTTACTTTCGAGATTCATTGCCTATAAATATAAGCGCACAGTGTCTGGTACAAGTTATTATAGCGTATAGGGTCGTTGGGTGTAGATCCCCACATGACAAAAACAGTAAAAATTCACAGCCATTAGGAATTCATTATGTTGTATATTACGCTGCTATATGCTTGTAACAATAAGTACTAGAAGGTATTACTGTTGACCATCGGAACTACATTGACACTGAAAGCCTATGGCGTTGTCGAGTGTCAGCCGACTTTAAGTGCAGCATTAGGTGAGCTTTATATGGATGGAGGTGCAAAACCAAATGGAAAATACGCCATAAGAAGCCGTAAGATAAGCCATATTTCGGAATGGAATCGACAAATTTCGATTATCCGCCACAATTCCACTAACAGTGGCGATGCTTTTGGCAGCGCGTGCATTGCATTGTTGCACAGACCAGTCACATCTGTAATGATTCCAATTTTTTTTTTCAAATTTCTTTATAATCTTGTAAAATGGGTCGATTTGGAAAACCATAAACAACCAAAAGTCGCCGTAGTCTAGTAGGTAGTGTGTTGGCTTATTAGACGAAAGTCCAGGGTTCGAATTCCCGTTCAGACATCAAAAACGAAGTATGAAGAAATATTTCTTCGGCGATTTCCTCTCAGCAGATTTCTGGCAAAAACTCTGAGAGTAAATAAATTTGCCATGAAAAGTTTCTCAAAAAAATCTGTCGTTCGGAGCCGACTTTAAACTGTAGGTCGCCACTCATGTTTAACATTAACACACACAACATAAGTGGTGTGAGAAGCTATGCCGTAATCCTAACTGAAGGTTTATAATGGCCAATGATGTATGTTATGTAAACAACCAAAAGATTGCAAGAGATGGTCAATGCTGCCAAGTCATATGCGGACTCTTGTGTACCATGATTAGGATCTTAGAGTGCGATAATATGATGTCTGTTGACAAATTACAATGCAATACATTGAGTTTGGTTCAGTTTCTATTGGGAATTTATTTTCTAGTCGAATTAAATGTTAATTCCATAAAACGGAAAATATATTTCGGAAATCCAAGAATCGGTGGACCGGACCAATTGAGTGCTGAACAAACTTCAAAGTCTAAACACATATGAGTTGAGAAATATTGTGTGGAAGATAAAGATTATTTTGTACCTAAAGAGCAAAGGAAATTAGAGAAATTTATTGCTGACAACGATTATTTCTCAATGTTTCTTCTTCTACATCTGACAACGACTTTGGCTGGATCTATGTCCGATGCAGTTTAGTTTTCTACGGGATACACTAATTTTGTGTTTGAAGATTTTTACCGTTTTTTTTAATAACGTATTATATATGCTTGTATGCATAAACATATAAGCGAGCCACCACTTACAGCACTTGTTTATGAAAATTTATTTAAAAATTTTTTAATGCGACATTTTTTTTTTATAAAAATGAAAAACAACCAGAGACACACAGTGTGCTCTGTCGTTAGTGTGTCGCATATGCATGCAATGCTATGCAATGCATATTCAGTCTGAAATTGTCAATTATTAAGTCAAGGTTAATCAAGCATTAAATATCCGCCTTTTTCACACATCATGCCACAAAGAGACTTGACTCTGGTGTGGTTTGTTTTTTCTGCATTTTATTTCTCTTTTTTTTTAAATTCATTTTAATTTTTTTTATTTATTTTTATCATTTATTTTTTATTACATTGAATTCATATTTGTGCTGTTGTCGCTGTTGCATTCCCTGAACGACAATTTGTGTGCATAGCCAGAGCACGACAATTTGATTAAAGCGCAGTTCAGTTTTTATTTTTTATTATTATTTTTATTATTTAAACTATTTATTGTAATAAAAAAAATAAAAAAAAGAAAAAAAAATTTAAAAAAAAAGACGCCTCGAAAATTTTTTTTAAATTCCCACCCGGCAAACTAAGCTTCAGATGCGTATTCAAATCAAGCAGGAAGAGGTTCTTTAAACGGGGTTAATAAGCAAGGAATGAGTTGAATTGCAGTTGAAAGTCAAGCTACTATTGTTTCTTATCCAGATGATGTGGCAGCTTATCGTCATTATAGTGGTAATGATGATGTTGTTGCTTCACATTGTTTACTCGCCTTATTTTAGATTGTGGGGGTGTAAACTGGTGGGCGTTTCATATTTATTTGTTTCATCTGTTGCTTTTTACTGATTTTTGTTTTTTGTTTTTTTTTTGTTTTTAATTAAAAAACATTTTTCTTTTAACGTTCGTTCGTTCTCTGTTCCATATCATAAGAGTAGGAAGAAGCAGAAGACGAAGAGAATGAAGTATGAATGATTGATTGAATGAATATGTGACCATTTGATTTTATTAATTCAATTAATATTTATGAACACTTCGTTCACATTCGAAATGCTTCACACACAGCATTTGTTTTGTTCGTTATAATCACTTAAAAAAAAACAGGAAGAAATACAAACATTTACTCACACACACAATATATTTTGCTATGCTACTTATTGGCCCTCGAATAACGTTGATGGTAGTACGTGAGTACACTAAACAAAATTTAATTATAAGCACTTAATTAATTAACGTTATAAATTGAAAATTGTTTTTATAGCAGCGCATATTAAACAGCATATGAGGTACATAGACGTATGGTGGTAGTAGTATGAAAACACATAAAATTAAGCAAAACATGTTGCGAGATAGACAACGTCATATACGAGGTGTATTTGGGAAGTTTTTTTCTTTTTAGCTTTCAATTGTTACAAATTGCCAATCTTAAAAAGGCTTGTTTCAGTGAATATAAAAGACTGTGACTGAAATGCAGCAAAGAAAGGTTGAGTACACGGGGGGGCATCGTTGTAATATCAGCCGGGATTTGTTTTTAACAATTTGAACCTTGTCACAATTTTGTCAAATCTCTCAATGTCAGTTATATCGTTCAATCAGTAATTATGTACCCAGCGATCTTTGTGGCTTATGGAAGTCTAACTCAAGTGTAGAAGCAGTTGTCTCTGGGTCTGATGCAAACCCTCAAGTATCTTTCAAGCTAAGATTCAAAAAATTTTTAATGTGCATTGTTATGAACTTATAGAGGAGTCTCAGAGATGGAGCCATAATTTTACTTTCAAATAGCCGGGATATTTTGAGAACACTGGCTTGGTGTTCAACTTAATCAGACCAAATCAATGAGTGTTTAGATCATGCTCACTGGGCTAAGCAAAATTATACTTTGCTGGAGTACTGAATCACTCCGTAGCGATTTTTTTTGGGATTAAATTGTCAGTTCGAGGGTGAAACAATGAAATCTCCTTCCAGATCGTTCATTGGAATACCAAACGTTTGGTAGGCCTTTTTTTTGATTGAGAATGGCTGTGTACATTGGTAGGATTGTTAGTTTTCAACTAGAACTGCTTAAAGGTGAGACAGAATGCTGGTAGTTGCACAACGTTTTATGCAACTATAATGCGTTTGAAGAGATGAAAGTATTATGAGTTGAATCGCGAAAAATGTTCGCAGAATGTAACCAAACCTAGTTATATTTTCTATTCAATTTCCAATGATATTGACGTGCTGGTAGGTTATTCTTCATAGATAGTCATCGGCTATATTACTGGGCCACCATTTTAGGAGAATTTTCTTAAGGCCAGGGTTTGAAAAGCCTGTCTTATTCTATTTTTTTTCTTCAATCTGCTAAAATATTAATTTTTTTTATTTATTTTTTCCTGCTACTTTACATTTTCAATAATTTTTGCTTATTAATCAATTTGTTATTATCGATTGATTATTTTTTTTTTCAATTATTTGCTGAATTAAATAACACCACTTTGCTAAAAAAAATAATTTGCTGGTCTTATCGTTATCGTTAAAAAAAGAAAATCAAAAAAAAAAAAAAAAATTACGTAAAATTCTGAAATGCTGCACTCATGAATGGCATATCAAAGGCTTCTGATACAAGCAAAAAAAAAAGAATATTTTTGGAATTTTGACACAGTTTTTGTTTGTGTTTTTGTTTTTTTTTTTTAATATAATCAATTATGATTGCATGACATTTATTGCTTTTGTTTTATTACAATCGAAATTGATATACAAAACACAATGCAGGAATGAATATTTTCCAAAAATGCTTGGTCTGACTAGAAAATTGATTTGCTTTCTTTAATTCTGTATCTCTCTTTCTCGCTCTATGCATTTTGTTAGTTTGTTTTTTTTTTTACAAACTTCCCAAATTTTTTCCTTTTCCTACTTTCTTTCAATGACGATCGTGACAAGTTTTTGAACATTTGAAACATGGGATCAAAGAACCCATTAGCTTATGACTTCTTTTTTTATTATAAACAATTATACACGTTTTAAAATTATTATTCAAGTCGCGTTTATATGAGTTGTGTCTAGTGTTTACGAATAGCTTTTGGCGTTCATTAACAAAAATTAAAAAAAAAATATAGTTGAACTGCAGATAAGAAAAACATCGATTAATGGGATCTATAAATATACCCTTTAGTCCTACAGGTTTACACATACATACATAATTGGCCATTACAACACTTCAGTCAGGATTACGACCTAGCTTCTCACATCACTTATGTTGTGTGTGCTAATTTTATACATAAGTGGCGGGACCTACAGTTTTAAAGCACCGAACGGCAGATTTTTTGCAGAAGCTATTCATGGCCCAATTTAATTTTCTCTCAGAGTTTTTGCCAGAAATCTGCTGAAAGGAAGTCGCCGAAGAAATATTTTTTTCATATTTTGTTTTTGATGACTGACCGGGGATACGAACCCTGGCCTTTCGTCTAATAAACCAACACACTACCTAGTAGACTACGGCGACCACAGTCCTACAGGTTTGATCATTTTAATTTTATTATAAAGTTTGGATCCAGCCGGTATAGTCGAAATAACATTTTATTTAAATGGCGGAATCTTAATTAACTGTATCAGGACATGCAATTGAGGCCAAACTGCCACTTCTTCCAGTGGCATTATCGAAAAAATACAATTGTGGTCCTATAACAGTGAGCGAACGGAAATAGTGTCAGCTTTTTAGCAAGGAACAAGAGTTTTTATGTCTTTAAAATTATGGAGAGAGAGAGAGGTATCATTTCCCCTATCATTCTGTGTATGTACGAGCATCTTTCTAATCGTCTAGAGGGAAGTATGAATAATAATAATGAATTGAGACAAAACAGGCACACCTACTAAAGAGACAAAGGCACAAAGGCACATAACACAGAGCACAGAATACCCGCTACCGTAATGATGTCTGTCTTTGTCTGTATTTAGTTTTCTTTTGTTATTGTAAAGATCTCATTCTCTTTTTTTTTCTTAAATTCTTTTCTCTTGTTTTTTTTTGTTTTTATTTCAATTCAATTCGATTTTTATTTTATTTTTCGTTGTTTTTCTCTTTTTTGCCTTTTCAATGTAAAACTAAACCGTATAGCACGTGATACCGGCATCGAAAAAAAAATTATAAAAACCGATGAAAAAGCTTTTAAAAACTATAATGTTGAGTACTTAGCTTATTTCTTGTTTTGTTTTTATTGTTATTTCTTGTTTGCAGTGAATTATAATGAAGGCAACAATGTTTTTAGCACGTACTCTCTACATTCACACACACACACACACGCACACAAACACTCACTCACTGGCATACTCGTGTTCACTCACATAATACGCGTTGAATTTCATTGGAATTTCTAAAAGCAATAATAAACCCAAGAAAACAAGAACAAGAACAACAACAACAACATTAACAATTTAATATTTTGTTTATATCTCTTTAAAATGCATTCATTACCTTTATATTGATTGCTTTTGTTGTTGTTGCTATTGCTGTTGTTGTCTGGTGATCAGCTTCTTTTCAAGTCATTCACCACCACTCACCATTACGTCTCCTCAAAAACACATTGTTGAGTCATTAGGTGGTTTTTTTTCTTCTTCTTCTTCTTCTTCACTTTAAGAAAAGATTAATGAATTTAAATGAACCGAGAGACGAGACGAGACCAGACGAGACAATGTAGGTAATTAATAATATTCGCACACAATAACAACAACTAATGGTGGGAACAATTAATTTTTTGTAAAGAATTTACAAAAAAAAAAAATGGAAGTAAAAGGAATATATTTTGAGGGCATTTTAAAATGTGAACAATGCTGTCTATTGGGAATAAGAAAACCGTTAGAATAACAACAAGAAGCGTCGTAATGAAATAATGATGTAATATCAGGTTGTTTTATTTTTTTTTTGTTTCCATTAAAAACTTTTACCTTATTTGGTGTATGAAACTTATTAAAGAGAAGCTTTTTTTGTAATTTTTTATTCCAATTTTTAAATATTAAAAGCATAAGTTTTTTAATGACGTAGATTTTTAATAATTTTTACAATTTCTTTTCAGATCAGTTTCTATTTTCTTACGATATATCGTAACTCTTAATTTGGTAAGTAAACATATTTCACATATAAACACATTTATACATAAAAGCTTACAAGGTGCCAAAGTACTGAGACCATATGATCTATTGTACTGCCGTCAATGTACATGGGATAACTCTATAATGCCTTATCTAAGCCTATTGCGCATATAAAATTGATAATGTTTTCGCCTGGAATGCATTAATGCTTCTCAAGCTCTAAGAATGTGTTTTGATTGTTTATTCTCATTATCACAGGATCGATGTGTCGGGTTTGACATGATCTCCATTCTGAACATGTGTTCTTTGAGTCTACAGTGATAGGCTTCTAACTTTGGGTTATTCTCGAATAGTCTAATGCATGACTCCGATTTTTTCTTATCGTAATTTCCTAACAATTGATTGCCTCAAACCAATTCTGTTCTTTGCCTCACTTTATTTTCATTATGCCTTTCCAAACGTCTATTTCCACTCCATTATTCCAAACAAAGTCTCTGACCTTTACTACCATGTGCAACAGAGTTCAATTCAACAGAGCTCCCAGGGTTGTTTTATACCAACAGAAGATGGTTCCTATCATACATCATACAACTCCACTTCAGCAGTTTTGAGATTTACTCTGTCTTCCCGGACATGGTTCCATAGGTCCAGGATTTTTATGGTCAAAGCGTGTTTTAAGGTGTGCAAACCTTCGTTTTATGTGTAACTGAAAAACCTTTTATGGACAATTGATCAAGCATTTATCAAGGGATCTTGATTATAACTGTTATAACAGGTTATCTACCCACACCTTTTGCCTTTTTTCAATTGCAAATAATTTTAAAATAAATGATTCAGAATCAGAACTGGACGGACGGCTATTGAACGAAATTTTTTAATTGATTTTGAAATCATGTTTCATTTTATAAATACTCCGGAGCCAGTTCTTTACTTTTTTTTTCTACTCACTCCGGCCATAATTTGTTTCAAGTGAATCATTAAATTCGAGTGAGTTTTTTTTTTCTTTCTTAAAAATTAATGAAAAATTTAAAATTTTAATTTTTAATTCTTTTTTTTTGTTTTATTGAGAAACTACAAAAATTAAATTCTCATTTTTTCTCTACTAATTACACAATATTTGTTTATTTATTTTATTTAATAATAAAAAATTATTTTCATTACAAAAATTATTTTTTTTTATTCTTTTTATGTTGTTTTTTGCAAATTGTCATGATTTTAAAACACCAACTGGAAAAAACAAAATGAAAAAATTAAAAAAAGGCGAATTAAACGATCATCAAGTTTACGTTATAAACGCTTACGATCGCTTGTGATCGCGTACAACAAGTTTTAATTAATTTTTAACATGTGATCATTTAGGCACGTATTACTTACTATTTACTCGTGTAGATATCCAGTAAAATATTTATTTTTTCTTATTTTATTTTAAAGAAAAATACAAATAAAAAAAAAATTAAAACTAATACAACAACCACAACAACAACATTAACAACAACAAAATAGTTGTTATAATCTTTAATGATTAAAAAGGTTCAAAAGAAAAAAAAAATTGGAAAAAAAATGTTTTTTCAAATCATCTCAGCAAATATTACAGTTTGAGTGAAATGAAGTTGATTTTCAAATCACACATTACATCCGGATTCCGGTAAAAATTACCCATTATGACTAATAAAAAACAACCCACAATGCTTAATTAACAATTATTGAAAATATTTTTTTTGTTTTATTGGCGGTATTGTCCGTAATTTAAAGTCATTAATGGAATATCAATCTAAACAAGGATTTGTTTAAAATTTTTTTTGGTTAATAAAATTAAATTTTATTGCCAAATAAAAACCTTTTTAAAACATTTTTATTGTAAGACTTTAGAACAAAAAAAAGTGTGTTTAAAGTATTGGCCATCGTTGTATAGGCAAGCTTAGATTTTTACAGTGGGCAAGACACTTGAGCTCGTAGCTTAGTGAGCTCTTTTTAATCTTGGTTTTAATTAGATTAGTGGTCCTGGGGATAATTGTACTGTTCGGTAGTACGTCACAAGTACATCTCAATGGGGTTTTTTGCCACGTATCCATTTAATTTCTATTGGATTTTAGGGCAAAAAATATTCTTGGTAAAGAGAAGGCTAAAGCCTTCTGTTAATTGACGTCAGTCGCTCAATCTACTGTAACTTTTTAAATCTATTGGCAATAAATTCGTGAAGAAGTTGCTAGGAACAGTCGGAATGTTATGTGCCTATGGCCATCGTAGTCAAAGAAACCTTTGAGGTAGTCGAATAGGCTTTCCGATGGGACTAAATACAACAAACGTAAGACTAGTAACTAATTTTTTTTGAGGGACATTATAGCGCCAGAATATTGTAGTATAGATCGCTTATGGGAATCTGGGCATATCTCAGTCGGATTTCTGCATGAGTATGAAGAGATAAAAAGGAATTGAAGATGTTAGTTGATCTTCTGGCCTGTCCTTGGTAGGACAAAGTCAAATACCCTGGGAAGAGAATTCTTACAAGGTTTCGTAACCCTTTGCAGTGTTATTGTGGGGATTGCTTTAGCTGAGAGATGTGCGTCCATAGCAACGGGGCCTTGTATACTTTCTGTCCTTTATTCCTTTCTTTTTTTTGGTACTTGTAAAGTACTGGTAAAGTACAATTTTTCACAAATCATATTTAAAATTTGATATTTTTTTAGACTGAAATAAGGTTTTTTTTAATTTAACGCCATGACGGCAATCTGCAGAACAAATTTCAAGTTATTCACTTCACAGTTTGTCTTAGCAATCTTGACTAATAAACTTCGATTAAAGTTATAATAAAATTTGGTTTTATTCTGCTTTTTTTATGTCAATTTTTAAGCTTTCCCCTTTGTTAAGTTAAAGTTAATATTTCTTCCATACAATTCCGTTAATTTCCTTTGAAAATAAATTGGTTTTCTATTTGCATTGTATTTTGTCTTAAGGGCATATTAAATAATTTGCCAAGCTTTCTATTTTTCAAGTATGTTTATAAATTACCCCCTGATTATGACAATTTTTATGACTTTTTTTCCTTTTTTTCCTTTTTTTTCTTTTTGTATCGAACATTTGATTTATAGTGACATAGGCATGTCTGTGACCCATTTAAGTTTTTTCGTTTTTTCATTTTCATTTTCATGTAAAGTAAACGAACAAAAAATGTTTTCATAGAGAGGGCGAGGAGAGGAGAAAACATAGAAAATAATTTTCTGCTTCAAAATGACTTTCTGTTTGACTTTAAAAGCCTATTTACACTAAACAATGCTAAGGGGGGTTGTTTGTATGCCGGTTCACTTAAAACGCCATGGGAGACAGGCATGTTTTAGGCCTTTATTAAGGAATATTTAATGGCCAAATAGTGGCGTGAGGGATGGAAAATGGAAGGAGTAGGCCTCTTTGTAAGTGAATGAAAGCATTGAACATATAAGGGAGGAAATGTACAACAATGCCGTGCATTTTTTGAAATTTATGGAATGGTTTTTTATGGCATGGTAATTGAAAGCAAAATTATATTTAATTTTCTATTTTTTTTTTGTTCTTTTCTTTTCTTTTATTATTATTAAAACAGAACATTTGATTTGTTTCTGAAATGGTGATGACCGACCAGCCCCCCCTACACATTCGTGTATGTTTTCCATTTTATTTAAATATTCAACACGATTTCGGTGTTTAAAAACGCTTCGTCAAGTATAAACACACAAGAGTGGTGGTGAATAAATGATAAAGTGGTACTTGAGTGCGTATACTTAACAATTAATGTTTATGTCATTTACATACACACACACACAGACACATGCACACATAAACTGTTTGCTAATGTTCTGTACTCACACGAAAACACATGCAAACATGCTGAGGCAACATCAAGACTGCTATGGCAAGACTGGTTTAAAGGCACAGTTTAAAAAGGAGGAGTAAGTAAGTGATTGAGAGAGTGTGTGAGGAGGTAAAAGGAAATGTTACACACAACGTTAATCACTTGAGGCTAGAAAAAGTCGCCTTTGTTATTACACTCTCTATAGTAATGATAAAGCATACCATACCACTACCTCTACTATACTAATATTATCAAGTCGTATGACAAGCCAACAACAATACTAATGGGTGTGTTCGTTACCTCACAAGGCTTTAACAGTGTTGTTTAATGTAATTATTACTTTTTTTTTGTACTTTACTCTAGAAAATCCAAATAAAAATCCAAAAACAAAAAAGAAACATAAATTTTTCTTAGGAAACATACTCTGTTTTTTCTACCTCTTCTTCTTCTTCGTTGTTTCCATTTAAAATTTTCATTAATTTATGAGTAAATGAAGGGTCGACGTATGTAAAATATGTAAAACAAACTGTGTATGTGTATGTGCGACATTGTTGTAAGCAGCCGGTTTGTAATACATAAAGAAAATTCCCATCGGCTGTAGTAGCGTTGGCAGCAGCAATAGCAGTGTTGCAGAAGAAATCAATGTGACCTCAATACAGGTGGCGGCACATGCGCTCTAAATTTTTGGTTGTATTTGTTGGCGAAATATTTTCTTTTTTTTGGGTTTTATTTCTATGTGTTCAGTTGTGTATATGTGTATTTGGTTTTTAATTGTTAATATTCTTATTTTTTTTAATTATGTGTGTTGTTATTTTTTTTAATATTTTCTGTGTTACCTGTGTTCGCTTTATCGTTCATGGTTTCAAAGTAAAAAGACGTTTTTCCCACGTGCTATGAGTGTTTCTGATTTTGTTGTAATAATTAATTTACCAGAGTGAGATTCTGTTTAAAAGATGTAGACGCCGAGATCAGCTGCAAAACGTCAAGGAGTCATAAGGGAGAATGGTTTGCCCAAATCTCTATCTTAGTTTACGAAGCCCAGGAGGTATGAAGTGTGATTTAATTCTTATAATTGTACGAGGCTCTTATTGGAGACATCATGATCAACATAATGTCGTTGACGTTATTACAGATTGTTTTTTGGTCCAAGTTATAATATGGTTAATTACTCAGGAGAAGCATGCAGCTTTCGAGAAATTTCACAGTACTAGTAGCAGGAATATGTGTGAACAGAATAGAAATTGATAAGCGCAGTTGGGCCCGGCTCCCAGTGATGGAATATACTCGCAGCGCTTATGATAGTAACCATTGACGCCAGCAGTGCCCAACACACACACAGGCAGAGTTAGGATGACAATGAATTTCATTTGTCCATCATTCAAATGGCCGCTTAAAAAGTAGCAGCATCAGTCAATTTGCTGGGTTTAGTAAGCTTTTTTGGCTGGCTGGGCGTTAAATGATGTGATGACGGCTAGG